>MU713104.1:45928-75932 GCA_026770625.1 Nicotiana glauca
CCCCCCCTCCCCAATACAGTGAAACCCTTATTTTTGGCCCTTCAGACATTGTAAAAAAATGATTGATAAGGATAAGAGAGAATAATGAACATATCTTTGAAGTTTAAGTATTGAATGAATTTTCATAAAATTGAAACGCCTATAAATAAGGCAAGTCCGAGCGTGGGGTGTAGAATTTTTTAAAGGAATTCGCAGTATTATACTGCGTTTTATGTATTTGAATTATTGTTATGTCAGTTAATTATTATTGGTGGGGCGAAAAATCAGTAAATCAGTCTAATCCGCAGTATTATACTGCGAATTACCCTAATTCGCAGTATAATACTGCAAAATGCTATTTGAAAAATGAGCTGGCCCATTTTAAGCAATTCGCAATATAATACTGCGAATTGCATAAAAAATTATTTTTTTAATAATTCGCAGTATAATACTGCAAATTGCTTTAACGGCTAAATTTCCGTTAAAGCAATTCGTAGTATTATACTGCGAATTATCTATTAATGCAATTTTTTTTTAAACATTAAAAAATATGCTTTTTGTACAAAAAAAAATATCATTTAAGTTTCGGACTCTCGAATAAAAAGGTCTTTTCTTAAAATTAAAATAAAAAAGTGGGGAAGGGGGTTAGGGCATGAAGTGTTAATAATGACTTTGTGAGACTCTTGGATTTGCAGATCTCATAACACAAAACTCGATAATAAAAACGGCCATAAAAATCAGAAGGATGAGATGGGATGGGGTGTAGGATAGGACATGGGTGGTTGGTTAGGTCAGAATTAACTTTTCTGCTGCTTTCTTGGCCCTTCAATTTTTATTTTACTATTCATCTTCTTCACAAATTACAAGACTGCAACAACATATTTTTATAAAAAAATTTATTTGTAGAGTTTACTGTGTTACCATAAAAGCTGCCATTATAAGATACGTCAGGCAACTTTGTCTTGAAGCAAATATTTTGGGATGTAGTCTTGTTTATCATTTTTGAATTTTGTCGCTTCAATGATATTCTGTTCGATTTATTTGTTGGGTAGCACGACTCGACATCAAATTTAAAAAAAAAAAGTTTTTAAGTTTGTGCTACTAAATAAGAAGTACTATATCATAATAAATATATAAATTATAAATTTATGAACTTAAATATATCATAACATTTAGGAGATTATAAAAATATTTTACTAAGGACAAAATAAGAAGTTTAAACCTAATTTTTTTTCCAAGTAAAAAATTGGTTTTAAAATTATAAATATGTGATATTTTACATCATCTATCTATCTATTTATACTATACTAAAAGTGAAAACACTAATGTTAAAAAATTAAATTACTTAGATGCCCTTTAGTTAACCTGTTTAAATTTTTTTTAAAGAAATCAATACCGTACAAAAAATTTTAATCAATAAAAAAAACTAATAAGTAAACCTAAACACTCATTCATTAACTGTCGCAGCCATTTAGATGCATAACCCCTAAGTGAGAGAAGCTCCAACTTCTCTAGCTACCACAATAAGTTCACAACGAAAACTCTCAATCAAAATAATCAAATCCCTCCCAAACCACCGAATATTGATATAACACAACTTACCACAATACCTGAATTTCCTAACACAAGTTTTAAACAAAAATAATTTGATGGAATACATGAAGACCAAATCCATATGATCATTGATCCAAATCCAGATGGAATCCAAGAGTTTCATAATGAAATTAATACTTCCATGCAAATAACTCTACGGATGATCAAAGACAAGGGATCCAACTATCTCCAGAAGATCTAAAAAGAATCTATCACCCATGGAGATTCTCTACCATAATCAAGCTTCAAGGAAAAAAGACTCAGCACCACATTCTTAAAAGAAAAATTTAAGAATTGTAAAAAATTAAAGAGAATTTTCCTCTGATTGATCTAGGATCGGAATTCTACATTACTAAATTCAATAATGAGGAGAGTATGTTAAAAGCTCTTCATAATATCCCTTGGTTTATTTTTGATCACTTCTTTCGGTCAAAAAATGGGTTCCAAACATCATTGATTCAGAAGCTAAAATTGCAAACACAACTCTTTGGATTCGTCTTCCTCAATTACCTACTGAGTTCTATGATGGCCTCATTTTAACAAAAGTTGGTAATAAAATCGGTAGATTACTAAAAATTGATGCTTTTAGTACATCCACTCTTAGAGGAAGGTATGTTAGGCTTTGTATTGAAATTCCTCTTGATGTGCTTGTCACCCCCTATGTCTTCATTGGACCTCATAAGCAAGAATTCCATTATGAAGGTGCAATTTTTTTATGCAAAACATGTGGCAGACTAGGCCACTCTATGGCCAATTGTCACTACATATTATCTAAGTGTTCCACTACAGTTACCCAAGAAGCCCCAGCAAACAACAAATCCAGCAAATTGGGTGATCCTCAAGACAAAATGGAAGACTCTACTCTACTGACAAAAGAAAGTAATTGGCAAACGGTTGTATTCCCCAAGAAGAAGAAATCCAATCAAAATTTAAAGGTGATGCCCTCCACTTCTGGTAAGTTGCAACACCCAATTACACTCTCTCCAGGTATGTCTCAATCTCTCTTATTTAATGAGAATTCAACAGGAAAATCTATTGATAATGGCAATGCCATTCCTACTACATACCCTAAAATTAGTGGAAAAAATCAATCCGCTAAAAATTACATTGCCATTGGCAATATATTTGAATCATTGGTTCCTTCGCCTATGTCAAATAATATTAATTATAACAATATTAATAATAATTTTATTAATTATAATACTAGTTGTATCTTTAATGATGTGGAAGGAGTCCATGAAGGACGTCCAAATGGCAACTACAGAAAAGGGCCAATTAAAAGACATGCATGATAATCATTCTCTATGTAAGGGTAATGAAGACCTAAATAACCCCATCGGGGTTCTAAACAACCCCTCCCCCCATCACACGGCACCCCCTAAATGAACCACTAATCTCGTCTAAAAGAACTAATTCAAATTGCATGACAAATAACCCTCATCTTCACACAAGCTTACACGTGTCCATGCAAACACTAGATTTTACACAAATGGCCAAACCAATCAACCACGTCCTCCCTTCAAAATCTGAACAAAATCTTACAAATACCACTCCATCAAGCAATATCAAAGATATGTATATAGACTCTACTATAACAACTAACTCTACTCCATTGGTGAACTAAAAAACAGTGGAGGAAAATACACCACTCACTCATAATATAAACGATCAAAATCCCTCCAAAGATACCAAGGATCCCAATCTCCCAAAGAAAAAGGTTTCGACTAGTCCAAATAGTGAGACACCAAAGAGCCATAAATATGTCGAACCCTCCAATTCCTCCAAACCCTCAAACAAACCACCAAGTCTTCTTCATCCAACCCCACTACCCCAAGATCATCAACCAATCTCTTGGGTGGAACAAGCTCTAATGGGCCATGCTATAACATTTAACATGATTCTGGACGGCTAAGAAACAGTGATAGTGCTCCAAAACTCTCACTTTCTAGCCCAATTAGTGTCAGAAGGAATGCACATGTTAATGAACAATTACCTAAACCATGTATGGATGAACATCCTTCATCCTCTTGCACCATAGATAAACTTGGATCAAGTCCAAGCCATGAGTCACCAATGGAGCTTGCCACCCCACTTCAACCCTATCCAAAATCACTCTTCCCAACTAGAACTACCCTTCTTTTCCCCGGGGGAAATCTCAAACATGAATACCATATTCATGCCATGGTCCCTACCATTGAACAAACCCCAATCCCAGGCCAACCCCAACATGCAAGCTCCTCCCCATGCAAACCCAGTCCAACCAGAAAATACACCAAAATGTACCGCTCCAAATACCACAGGTTGTCCCACCACCAGTAGCAAACCTATATCCACCAGTCCAAGTCTCTCCCAATGCTACAGAACCAGAAAATATCCTAATGGAAGAGGAAGAGGAGATAAACCTACTAGGGTCCGGTACAGTCCTAGAATTTTCAAGCCTCAATGAGAGGGACCTCCTAAAGAAGAGATATGTGCTCAGTTGCCCCCAGCACTATACAAGTGCTCAATGGATGTGAGGCCCCCCAGGATCCCACAGTAGGGAACCATGCAATGATCCTAGTCCCCAGCTTAAGGAGGAACCAGTGCTTCAACCCTAAATGGACAATGGTCCAACCAACAACCATGCAATGATGTTTAGACCTACAAAAATTATTATATGGAACATCCGTGGGGGAAGCAATGAAACCTTTAGGGTTAAGTTCAGAGAAATGTTAGACACCCATAGGCCGTGCATGGTTACTCTACTAGGAACAAGAATGGAAAGCCACATTTCTCTCCTAAGAGACTTTGCCTTCTCCGAATGATCGAGGTACCAAGTGATGGTCAATCTGGAGGTATGGTTATTTTCTGGGACGCTAGTTTTGTTAAGGTGCACAACTTTGTCAGGAGGAATAAATAAATCCATGCATTACTCGAGGTAATTCCTTCTCATTCCACTTGGTTGTTTTCTTCCATTTACGCTAGTACAAAAGCAGATAAAAGAAATATTTTATGGAAAAACATAGAAAATATTAGTGCTAATTACAAAGGAGCTTGGTTGTTAGGAGGAGATTTTAATGATGTACTTAGTTCTAATGACAAACTAGGAGGTAATCCTATTAATCGTAGACGTAGCAACTCTATTTGGGATAATATTAATAAGTGTCGATTATTAGACCTAGGTTATAAAGGTCCTAAGTATACTTGGTCTAATCTAAGAAAAAAATCCAAAGGATTAATATTGAAAAGGTTAGACAGAATATTTGTCAATGAAGATTAGCTATCATTATACCCCAAAGCTATAGTAATCCACCTCCCTAAAACACACTCGGGCCACAACCCCTTGTTACTGACCCTTTGCCCAAAAAATGTGAACCACTTTAATAAACCCTTTTGTCTGGAAACGATTTGGTGTAGGCACCCGGACTTCATTAATCTAGTTAAACACTGTTGGATTAGCGATAACCTTATTAATGCTCAAAACACTTTTAGAAAAGAAGTTAGTTGAAAAATGAGACTTTTGGGCACATTTTCAAAAAGAAAAAAAGGATTCTAGCTAGGCTAAGTGGCATCCAATCCTCTCCTAATTATCATAAGAGCCATTTCTTACAAGATCTGGAATCCAATTTACAACATGAATATAACTCCATTCTTACTATGGAGCATGATTTCTGGAAACTTCGATCTAGAATAAACTGGCTTAACGAGGGTGAGGCTAATACCAAGTTCTTTCATATTATGGCCTCAAATCGTAAGCGTCGTAATGCTATTATGTACTTTACTAATGATAATGGTGATAGTATATTGGATCCCAATTTAATTATAGACCATGCACTAACTTTCTTTAAAAATGCTTTTAGGACATAAAAAATCTCTTTCCCTAATAACATCAATCTTGGTGATGCCTCCTTCCATAAAAAACTTGACCTAAGCAACCTTGATAATCCTCTAAATAATTCTGAAATCACAAATGCCCTATTCTCTTTCAAACTGTTTAAGGCTCCAAGTCCGGATGACATTCATCCTTTTTATTACCAAAAATATTGGCATACTATTGGCCCTTCTATTGTTAGCTACTGTCACAAAGTTTTGAATCCCAATCCCTTCCTAATGGATTCAATGATACCTTCGTTTGTCTAATACCTAAATTCCCAACGCAAATACTCTCAAGAATTTTCAACCAATTGGCCTTTGCAATACCTCCTATAAAATAATCACGAAAATCATTGCTAATAGGATAAAACCCTATCTCCCTTATCTTATTAGTCCAATTCAAGCTAGTTTCATTAAAAATAGGAGGGCTTGTGACAATGCTATTATAATCCAAGAGATTTTGAATAATCTCCACAAAAATAAGAAATCAAATTTTGACATGATCATTAAATTAGACTTAGAGAAAGCATTCGACCGGTTGGAATAGTCCTTTGTTTATAAAACCCTCAGGTTTTTAAAATTTCCCCCTAAACTATCCCGTCTAATAATGCATTGCATATGTACAAGCTCTATGAGTATCATAGTAAATGGTGTGAGAACTAGCTTCTTTCAACCAAGTCGAGGAATTCGTCAAGGTGACCCCCTATCCCCTTATATATTCATTCTTTGCCTTGAACTATTATCTCGACCAATTAATTATCAAGTAGATACGTTACAATGAGTCCCTATCTATTTTAAATATAAAGATCCAAATTTCTCCCAAATCTTCTTTGCGGATGATATTACCTTAGTGGGAAAAGCTAATAAAAAAACTAGCATCTGTATCAAATCATGCTTAGATTTTTTTTGCACTGAGTCTGGACTTGCCATTAACAAAACTAAGTCAAAGATTGTGTTGCCAAACTACTGTCCCCAAGACTTAAAAAATTTCTTAACAAACCTTTTTTGTATCAAATCCACTAAGGATTTTGGCAATTATCTAGGTTCCCCAATTCTTAGCCACTCTCCTAGAACAAAAGACTTCTAGTTTATCATAGACAAAATGCAATCTAAATTGTCTCACTGGAAATATTCATTCTTAAACATGGCAGGAAGAACTACTTTGGGAGCCATCCCTACACACTCCATTCAATACACTCTTCTCCCTCCTAAAATACTAAAAAAGATTGACAAAGTCCAAAGGGACTTTATCTGGGGTTCCACTAACTCCACTAAAAAGCTCCACCTAATCAATTGACAAGTTGTTACTAAAGATAAAACTGAGGGAGGTCTAGGTATTCATCAAGCAAAATCTAAAAATCTAGCCTTTCTTTCTAGTCTTGTTTGGAGACTCCTAAAAAATACTTCATCCCCCTGGGGAAAAATAATTCTTGCCAAATATGGCACTAGAAAAACCTTCAATAACGCCTCCTTCATCTGGAAAGCCATCTTGCAAGGTTGGAAAGTCTGCAATAAGGGGATCCTATGGCACCCTTATATCAACTTTAATATTAACATTTGGAATGACAATTGAATTTATAATTCTAAACCCCTAAGATGCTTAATTGAAGGTCCCCTTAATAAAAGTGATCATGCACTTTCTATCAAAAATCTCATTCATAAAAAAGAATGGAATAGTAAGGTCATCTCCTTTGAGCTACCCGATAATATATTCAACAACATACACATTACTCCTGTTCCTGGCAAGGGTTCAACTTCTGACAAAATAAGTTGGCATCCCAATTCATCAGGTATTTTTTCGACTAAGTCTTGCTATAAACTAATACATGAGTATGACTACCTCAAGACCTTTTAATTGGATTTGGGATCTCCAATGCCCGTTAAAATAAAGTTCTTTTTATGGTAATGCATGCACAACCGTATTCCTTGTCGGGCTTACCTAGCTAAAATAGGTATCAACATTGATCCCAACTGTACAATCTATAGAGCCTAAATCGAGGACATACAATACATCTTTGCTAGTTGTTCTATCTCAAAGCATTTCTGGGAAAATATAGGCCTGCCACCTTTGGATATTGGGAAAAACAAAGGCTGGCTAACTAATTTAAGAGATATCTTCATTAATAATTACAACTCTCCCAGGAAGTGGACTACTATATTCCCCCATTGTATATGGGAACTATGGAAAACAGGAACAACAATAACATCAACAACTTGAATAACTACCTAGACATAAAAAAAGGTTATCCATGCATCTTGGGAATTCAACTTCTTCACTGAAAGAAATACCTTCGTGGAGAAAACTATCAAGGTTGAGATTAGTTGGATAAAGCCTAAGAAAGGAGTTATTAAAATAAACTGCGATGGTGCTTTCTATACTAAGAGTATTAGGGCAGGACTTGGAGGAGCTTTTCGAAATAACAAAGGTGATTGGAATGTAGGCTATCACAAATCATGCCAAGCAAGTTCTCCCATCCATGCAGAGCTACAAGCCATACTAGAAGGGTTAAAAATGGCAAGAGACATGAACTTCACGATGCTGGAAATTGAAACTGATTCCACTGATGTTATTAAACTCATTTACGAGAATAACTCTAACTACTCTAATATTGTTTGTGAATGCAGATGGTTAATGCACCAATTGAAGATCCCAATGCTGAAGCATAATTTTAGAGAACGAAATATGGTGGCTCGTGTACTAGCCAAGCAAGCCACCAAAAAATGTATCAACGTCTAAGTGTTTTTACCATGTACGTCCACCCCTTTTTGTTGAGCATGAAGTTACCAAGGACAAGCATGGAGTTTGTAACGGCATTAGAACTTTGTCTAACAATATTTGTAACTATTTGGCAACTATGGGTAACACTAGTGCCCTAAAAACATCTGCCATGTCTATATAATTTTGCTTTATATATATATATAATATCTGTGTGTTATGTTCAAAAACAATGCATAACCCCTTAGCATATGTACCTATTAGCATGTGCCAATAAGATTCAATCATGAATTTGTTTTTGTAGGTACTGTTTCATTATACTTTTGCATTTGGTATGTGTCACGTAGTCGTGGTGGCACCTAACCTAATGCTAGGTAAGCCTAACATAGAGATAGATAACCCAAGTGAAAGATCAAAACAACAAGAATGATAATAACTAAATTCTAACTTCCCAAATAGTGA
Source organism: Nicotiana glauca (assembly GCA_026770625.1). Taxonomy (NCBI): domain Eukaryota; kingdom Viridiplantae; phylum Streptophyta; class Magnoliopsida; order Solanales; family Solanaceae; genus Nicotiana; species Nicotiana glauca. The sequence continues at coordinate 54,531 of MU713104.1, forward strand.
CAGTACACGTCATGAGCCCCTATGATTTAGATTTACAAACTAGTGTGAAGAATAAATACAATATTCGTCTGAAGTTTACATAAACAGAATTTAAAATTCTAAGCTACTATGAACAAAAGGTAGCTTGAATCTGGAATGTGGGTATGTCATCAATGCTAGGCTTCGTCTTCCACAACTACACAACTCCAAGATCTGCACACAAGGTGTAGAAGTCTCTAACTATCTCTCCATTAGGCAGGAGTTTAGTGGCCCAAGCACTTATTTGTTGAGGACAAACTGATCAAATGGCCAACTTTTGACAAATAGTGTCGAATCCTTCTAGGAACCTCCAAAATCTAATCCGAACATATGTATAAATCCAAAATCATCATATGAACCTATCAAAATCATAAAAACTCGATTCTGAGCCTGTTTACCCAAAAGTCACTTTTCCAACTTAAAGTTTCCAAATCGAGAGCTATTCTTCAAAATCAATCATGAACCACTCGAAAACTAAAACCAACCATACACGCGAGTCATAATACATCATATAAAGATACTCAAAGTCGCAAACCACAGAACGAAATGCTAAAACTCAAAACGATCAATCTACATTCTCCCCAACTTAAATATACATTTGTCCTGAACGTGCCAAGAGTCATTTAATAGCCATAAAATCACTTTATAAACCCACCATATACATACTCATGGGTGATCCCACGTCACCTTAATTAATAAAATTCCATCGACATAATCTTGACTGAAGATTCTTCCTTTAACCTTAACCGATAAGCCTTAAAACCAAATTTCAACATCCATAACTCCTGGTAAGATCCGATTCTCGCATATAAGTTGTATCGATCCCAACCAGCCACAAGAAATTATAAATATATAAATAATATATAATCACAAAATGTAGCCCATCGCTCATATGACCATCACAATATCTTTAACCACAATAGTTGCCCATTACCAAGCCTGATACCTGTAACAAGCCTCATATCAAATATAACCTTTTTCCAAACCTTTGACTCTGCCAATGATAAAAAAAATATGTAGAAACTCATAATCACTCACTAAATAAACAAGTCGTATAGTTCTCTCGTCCGATAAGGATTATAGCCAAATTCTAAGCAGAAATATGATATTATTCTTCCAAACATTTCTTACCCTAATATGATAATGCAAATCCCTAGTCCAAAAACGATGACTCAACCAATACAAGCAGCCCAACCAACAAGTCACATCAAAATCCACAAGGAATCTCTGATAATGCGGATCATATACAAAATAAAATGGAAAGAAAACAAGATACGAGTACTATCTAAAAAGTACAACCGATATACCAAAAAAAGCATAATTACATGAACTCATCCCATAAAGGAAAAATAAAACACACAAAATAAACACAAGGAAGGGTATCTCACATAATTCAATTGTGTCGCGCAACCCAATTCCAAATATATCAATCCACATAGGGATACCCATCGAGCCTTAATGCTCGTGCTCAGTAAGCACACGTGCATCAACATCAAACACGGTCGAGTGCACAAGTATAACTGTGGGGAGGTGAGTAGTCATAATATAATACGGTAATAGGGTGAGCACAGCTATGGTGCGATAAGCAAACCAACATTATAAGATCCATCTCCCTTATATATCGCCACAAGGCCTAAACGGGATTACAACATGCGTGCAATAATCAAGTAGCCTCAACCCGTCATAGTATAAAAGAGAAACATATAACATAGACAAGGGCACTAATAATATCCATTCTGCTAATTGATATACCTACGGTAACAGTTGCATAAAAGTAAGCAAACCCGATCTGATATAGAATACCTAGTCTCATTAGGCCTATAAATAGCCCCCAAACCAATTTCGATCTTCGCAAAATAGGTAAACAACCTTCCAAAAGTCCATAGCAACCTATCCATAACACATACCATTAGCTATCCAATTACTATAATATCATCACAGTCTGCAATCAAGGAATAGTCTACATACATGAACTTTTAGTTTCTGAACCTCAAGAATAATAGAATCTCCATATCCGATCCCAACTCCACTACTCAAATGACTGACACATCACTTATAAACAATCATCTTACGAAAGATATCAACCCCGAACCGTGGCCATAACCATCATGAATTATTCAAACCCTATTAATACATAATTAGATCATCATGACTAATTTCCTCTAACTCGACCGAATCACACAGATTGCCAAACCCAAAAGTAACTCACCCCAAAATACTCACTCTAAAGGGACCTTCTGTGAACATCTCTTCAATGCTACCATGTAAAGTTAATATTGATATAGAAGTATTGCAAATCCGAACACCATCCTATTCTTAATTTAATCCCTATCCATACATAATTTCAAAAATCCTTAAATACCATATGTGAATCTTGAACTCATCGGCACCTTCTCAATAGCGATTCACATTGCTCGAATCTCCAATACACAGCAAACACACACCGAATAACCCACACTTCACCAGCACATAAATATACGAAGAAGCAGATAAGCGACTACTTTTCCTTGCACACTATATCCACAATGAATAACAATCTCGAATCATTCCTGAAGTCATCCTTTTCAAGTCATAGCTAATCCACAAGCATCCTTTAGTCTATAAACATATATAATACATGATCCTACAATCAGATCATCAATAACAGACTCCCCTACATGGCTCGAATCCATATAACACATCGTCAGTAACCCGTATTACCCTTCCTTCATAGCTGCCCCAGTCCCGCATTTTTAGTCAGTTGAATACTTCATAAACTTATTAACACTAGTCATAAAAACACTCTAAGAACTCTGACAAGTGGATACTCATCCTTGTGACAGTCAAGCCACATTTCTCAAATTCTCCAAAATGACAAGATATGAATTCCACTGAATAAAATCCTCATACATAACGCACGACCTCAAATCTTCACGCATGAGATAACCCACCGGCTAGACTCAAATCAATACCTTCCCATAACCTCACTATGGTCACGACAACTAGGCAACCAAACACATGGAGAGATGATCAAACATCCACACCCTTTCGCAACCTACATGCAAAATGCTAAGCTGTAGGTGCACCGTAGTATTTGGTGCTCAACATCACATACGGACGAATGGAAAGAATTTGAAGTTGAAAGCTTTAAGCTAAAATAAGATCGCACGATAAGGAATAAAAAAAGTGAAGTTTCCTAAATTCCCTATAGCTATCAAAGATAGGTGTGGATGTCATCATATTGATCCATAAGACTCTACTAGATACTTGCTTATGACTCGTAGAACCTATAAACCTAGTGCTCTGATACAAACTTGTTGTCACGACCCGACCGGTCGTTTTGAGCTCTAGCTCATCGTTCGGTAGTTTGAGGCCTTGAGTAGATTCAATTCATGTATTATGACATGTACGTATGGTCTGCTTTGATTTTTGGGAAGTTCGGATTTAATTTGAAAGAATAATTCTCAATTTGGAAGTTTTAAGTTGGAGGAGTTGACCAAGGTTTGATTTTGATTAAACAACCTTGGAATTAGGATTGTAAGGTCCCAATAGGTTTGTATAATGATTTTGTACTTGGGCGTATGTTCGGATTGAATATCGGATGGCATGGGTTAGCTTCATCGCCTAATGTGGAAAGTTGGCATTTTGAAGGTTGTAGAATTTCCTAAGTTTGATTTGAAGTAAACTTTGATGTTATCGATGTCCATTTGGGATTATGATCCTTGAAATAGGTTTTTATTGTCATTTGTGACTTGTACGTAAAATTTTGCATCATTCCGGAATGTCTAAGTAGGATTCAGACACATTCGGCGAAGCATGAAGGTATGAAAGTTAAGAGAGTTTAAGAAATTGATTTTGATGTTGTAATTCGTGTTTTGGGCCTTTGAAAAAGTTTAAATACGATATATAAACTTGTCATAATAATTGGACGGGGTTCCTCGAACCTCGGGTGAGTTTTGGTGGTTTCGGACCACTTTCATACCCTTTTGAACTATTGATATCCGATGCTAGGGGTTCTCTTAACAATCGCATAGGTCTGGGCTGCGATCACAAATAGAAAAGTTCATTCCAGGCCTTGTGAATCGCGATCACATAAGGAAGGTCGTGATCGCGTAGAAGGAATTTCTGTTGTTAGTGGTTTGACGTCGGGAGCTTATATCACGCAATCTGTAAGAAATTTGGGGATGATACAAAAAGAAAGGTTGCAGCCCTTTGAATCTAGTTTTTAGAAAATTCAATCATTTATCATTTAGAATTTTGTACAAAAGGTTATGACCATTATACCAAAGGGTGTTTGTGAAGAAGAAAACACAATTTGTACATCATAATAGCGGGATTTTGGCCGCGATCGCGATGAAGAAAACGATGTTGGAACATTTGTTAATCGTGACCGCATGGCTAATGAGCGCAATCGTGAATCCCTTCTAGGATGCCACTACATGTCTTATGATATTTTTAAACGTTCTAGTATTTATATCTGACTGTACTATTCTAGAGTGCATCATCTAGTATGCACGATCTAATAAGGCCTCAAATAGGGCCACGTCGTCAAGAATTATCTCTCTACTAATCTCTTACCTACTGCAGCATTAGCCTTTGGCTAGCTATAATATTTTAAATTGTAAGCATCTCTATAATTAGCAAACATAAGTCTCGGGTTGAACTCATATGACTCAGCTTTAGAGCACGATGTGGATTTGAAAGAAGGGTAACAGACTCCTAAATGCCTTGTAACTTCCTATTTATATAATATGGTGCACAACACATCTATAAATAGGTCTCTACTAGACACGACTTTTAGACTCCCTAGGACAGAACTGCTCAGATACCAAGTTTGTCACGCCTCAAAGCTGAAGAGGTGTAGCCGCCATCCGGTGCTATACTTGGCCTAAGACGTACCACTCTGTAACCATGAATTCTAGAGGGGTAACCCTCAACTTAGGCCGATGAGGCCATATTCTGAATCGTCTAAGAATAACGCCTCTCTTATCTATGGGGTAAATATACCCAAAAGCTGATATATATAATTTTGCAGGCCGGTGAAGCCACCATAAACATCTATTACTATACAGAATATACATGACTCGTATACCATCCTCCAGAGATAACTGAACCCTACCATGGTCGGGAGAGGACCTCGACCTACCCATCAAACCTGAATATATAAAAGGGACTCCAAGGTCTAGACCTGGTAACTCTGAGGAAGTGGAGTTTACCAACCAAGCAGATGTTTGACTCTGTCTGCTAAGAGGGTCTCTCCAACTGTCAATCAGAATCTCTAGGCATGAAATGCAGCATCCCCGATAAAAAGGACGTTGGTACGAAATAATGTACCGAGTATGTAAGGAAACAGAATAACTTAAGGCTGAAACTGAACTGATAATATAATAACTGAAAGTAACTGGGAGGCAAAGATAATCTGAAGATATGCTTACCTGCTGATACTGACTTGACTCTCTCAATATAGTAAGTACAATAGTTGTTCAGCCTTATAAGGCTCGGTATGTATAACTGCTCTACCATTGTAGGCTCGCTCATAAGCTCGCGGCCATACTAGGCTCTGTATCTTGGCCATTTGGGATCGTTCATAGGCATTCGACCACAGTAGGCTCGGTATATAACTTACCATATGATTAGAGGTTTCCCAATAGGGGCCTGCCCATCGATTATAGCTCGATGGTGGTGAAAATATTATAATACTATATATATATATATATATATATATATATATATATATATAGAGAGAGAGAGAGAGAGAGAGAGAGACTCTATGCTCTCTTGGCTGAAAAAAGACAATACTAAACTGAATATGAAGTCCTGATAAGAGAGAATGTACATATGTAGTTACTGGATCATGCCAAAATGAAGGAAAGCCTTAGCCTTAACATACCTTTTCACAATCTTTCCAATCACCAAGTTGAAATTGCGTCTTCGCACCTTAATCTATAATAACGATAATAATACAATCATTAAGTTACGAAAGGTATAACTATCGCACAATGACCGACAAGCTTATTTTGTAGAAAAACGGGCAGCATCTCCCCGATAATCCTTACGTCTTCCAAATTCAAGATAACACCAACAACACATCAACACCACTATATAAACATATATACATTATTTTCCAACCTTATTTATCACAAAATACTACAAAATAGCCCGGCACACTCCAATCTCTTCATACACAAAATGATCATTGTAGTAGTGTCAAACAGCTCGAATATGTTACGATGAATGACCAGCCCTCCATCCTGCATTTATGTGGTGTTTCTCCACACCATTCCTCCTTCAAAACTCCAAAAAATAGTAGTAAAACATGCAATCTAATAGCAACACAAAACAATCCACAAAATAGTCTGCTACAAGTGAATAACTCGAACTCACGGCTTCCGATCACCGTCCCGTAAGTTCTTACAATTATAGAACGACTTTCCATACATCTCCAGAAGAAAAAATGGATGAAAAATATCAGTAAACATACATTATTTTTTTAATAACTCATATCCTATCCTTGTTCTTCAAACTCTAAGTTTTACCTCTAACTAGAACTTGAAAAGGAGAGAAAATCAATTAGGATTTGTGGGCAATTTTTTGGGAGGATGTATGCAGGGGTTTAGGTTTGGTTATTATGTTATATAATTGAGTGTTATATTGCTGGAGATAAGCTCTTAAATGTTCTATTTGGAGACCCTAAATAGTCCCTTTTTGGACTCTCATTTAAGCAAGTAGGTAACACACATACTTGTCACCTAGCAATCTGCGCAATCTCGCGGAAGTGCACATATCGCTCTACTCCTATGTCGTATTGTCAAACCGTTTAATGAGTTATAAAATAGAATCATAGATCTTCAATTTAGGAGGTATATAATCCCATAATTCCAAGTATATTGAGAGAAAAATGCATCTACATTTGACCTAATATTTAGCACATTTATGAATGTAACTTGTGATAACCTTTGCCAACTTTTGTTCCACAACTTACTTGACTTAAAAACATAACACATGACTATCATAAGAAAAAAATAACTCATAACATAACCTCCGTATCTTACTAAGCACCCTAGTCTCCTCACAAAGGTACACTTTATAACATACCCAACTTGTCGACATTCGACGAAACTTATTTTCTTCAATTTATTTAGCTTCTTAACCTTTCAACCCTCTTGGTACTTGTTATCCATGATCTTAAAGATTTGTAATATTCAAGTTAACATTATTAACTCACTTCTTATACTCTCAAAGATGATCTCATTTCTAAGCTTACATCAATTGACTTACGAATACTCTTTTGTACAAAGATATGCGGCATAACAGCCATAGACAGTGGCAAGGCATTGTCCAGGACACTGTTATTGGTGCCCTAGACAGTGCCTTGTGCTGAAACAATGGTGCCACAAACAGTGCCTCACGCACGACGATTCCATCTGAGAAAATTTTAATTCCTCTTTAATTTTGGACAATATGGAATTCGGCCCCTACCCTATAAATACCCCTTAAAGTTATTTTTTTAGGGGAAGACATCATTAGGTTAGACATCATTAGAGGGGGGATTCAACCCAAAGAGGCAAGAACATACTAGGTGCAAGGAGGAGAATTCTTCCACGAGTTTTTCACTTCTTTCTTCCTATTTTCATTATTGCTTATGAATTCTAGCATTGTAATTTTACATACTATTATGAATAGCTAGTCTGTATCTAGGGTTTTGGTGGAACCTTTTGTAATATAAATTCTCATTATGCTTTTATATAATTGAACCGTTAATTTTCTCTACTTGTTCAACTGCGTGTTTACTGTTGTTGATTGAATGGCTATTAATTGATTGTGCCTATTTAGTGTGTATTACTTGAGAGAGGGTACATATGTAGGTAGTTATTGAACAACATCACTCCTAACGTGTGTGAGAGATCAATATGGAGGGTTTAAAGGCGGGATTATAGATAATGAAACCTTGGTGCGATTGTAGTGAGCGGTGAATTAGTCACAGCTAGCGTAGTTCGAAAGAATATGTCTACTAAACTGTGGTAATTGCTCGAGAGAGAATTACGACACCAAAAGTACTCACGATCGGTAGAGAATACTTAGGCAAAATTATAGAAGACCTAGCGGGAAGGATTCCGACAATTGGGGAAATCATAATTTTAGACCTCCTTACTCTTTTCTCCAACCCTTAGTATCCTTATTTACTAATTCACTACTTTAATCTGTTACTTAATTAGTTGGAAATAAAAATCTTAATATTTATAACTTAGGAATTGTTTGAGCTAGTCTTCTTAGTGATAGTAACGGTTGTAGCTAAACCTTAGTTATCTGTGGGATTCGACTCCGAACTTTTAAACCGGATTGTATTTGTAGCGGTCGCTTATCCTTTTTAGAATTAGAATTGGGTATGACCAATAAACATAACCCTTTTATCAGTCGTTTATAAGTCAAAGTATGTTTTCATTTATAAATTATTTTGGAGGCAACAAAGACCGTCAATTTGTTGGAAAATTTACCCCCTACCCAACTCCAACATGCAGACAAATTTAAGACATATTTATATATAACTTATACATTACTCATCCTCTGTATTAACAATAGTCATGGTAGAACTTATTCATATATTTTTCTACTCTAATATGCACATAGAAGTGTGTCCAAATTAAAACATATATTGAATCCTCCAAAAGACCGATACAAATGTCATGTTTAAGGCACGTGTCACTTTTAATAAGACAATTAATTCCGTTCAGACGGAGGTCCCATTTTCGCATGTTTTTAGAAGGGAAAATACGCACCTTAAATTTGTACCAAAAGCTGAGTTACTCAAGGGTATACTTGGAAAGTCATTGGATAATTAGAATTGATGTAATTACTAAGGTAGTAATTACATATCCTAATAATTATATAGTATTATAATTACGACGATCTATTTATTTGTCATAGTGTAATTACAAGTATACTGTTTAATTGCACATGTGTAATTACACAGTTAGATTAAGTTTTAAATATAAATTTAATTATCAAAAATTAAATTAATACAAATTCAACCTTTTACTCCCCTTATCTGGTTGAAGTAAAATTAATACCACCCTAAAATATAAAATACTAGTTTCATAAGGTGGAGTGATGTACACGCGCTCCAGCTCATCACCACATCAGAAATTAACTTTAATTTTAATTTTTCAACTTTTTTACTTTTTATTTTTTTCTGTGATGACTCGATATATCATTTTGAGTACTCGCCTTTATTTCTGTGTTCCGAGATCTCCCATAGCTTTATTTCATATTTCTTGATTTGCGTGCGCGATCTGTGTAGCTTTTCAGAAAGCGTTTATGTGAAAATTTGAAGAAAATATGATTTTTGACTCAAAATGAGGCTAGAGTTTACCACGGTCAATATATTGGATAAACGACCCTCAATCGGTATTTTGAGGATTTTCGTAGGTTCTTATGATGATTTTGGACTTGTACGCACGTTTGGTTAGGGTCCAGGGTGATCCGAACACGTTTCGGCGCATTATGTGTGAAATTGAGTTTAAGTTGAAAATTCTTGAGTTTTGAAGATCAATTCTTGTTATTGATGTTATTTTAATGGTTTGAGGTAGGGAGCATGTTCGTAACATGTTATTACACTAGTGTGCATGTTCAGTTTGGAGTCCGAGGGGCTCGGGTGAGTAACAGATGAGTTTGGGATGATTTGCAACTGCTGGTGTTCAGCAATTGTTGGTGCATTACTGCAAATATTGCAAATGCGAGATCTGACTAGCGATCAAGCGATCACATTTGTGAACGTGGACCTGGGTCGGGGGATCTCGTATTTATGAGGCAATGTTCACTTTTGTGAAGGAGGAACAGTCGCTTTTGCGAACTTATTGGTCGCATTTGTGATCATGGGCATTTAGGACATCTTCGCAAATGCGAAGAAGTTATCCGCATTTTCGAAGAAGGGTATTTCGCATTTGCGACTTCTGTACATCTGATGCACTAATCGCATTTGCAATCTGTGTGCGTATTTGCGGGCATCGCATTTACGAATAAGTGTTCGATAAAGCGACACCTGCAACTGGGTAAATAAGGAAAAAACCCAGACATAGCTCATTTTACACCATTTCTCAACCTCAAACACTCTAGAGGCGATTTTTGAAGAACTTTGTTTTCCCTAATTCATTCGTAAGCAACTCTAATTCATTTTTTTTTATCAATTCTTCACTGCATTTTATGAGTTTTTAACATCAAATCTTTGAATTTTATGGTAGAAATTAGGGATTTTGGGCAGAATTTAGGAATTTTATAAAATTTAGATTTAGACCTCAAATTGAGGTCGGATTTCGAGATGAATAACAAAATCGGGCTCGAGCTGGATGGGTAATCATATTTTGGTCCGAATCCGTCACAACTCCAATTTTTCACTTAGGATGTCGTAATGGAACCTAGTCTCTAAGACTCAGTAAGCCTAACATTCATTGATAGTTTAACAGAAATAACAAATTAAGATAATAAAATTACTCGAATAAGCTCATAACAACTCCAAAACGGAACATCAGTAAGAAAATTTCCAAAAATGGAACTGAGTCATAAGCTCTACAAAAATGTACTAAACCCTCTAATACAACACTGCCTAACAATAGGATAAATAGTAGTAAAATGAATAACAAAAGGTGACTCTGAGGCCTGCGAGCGTGGCACTGACATACCTTGAAATCTCCAAAAATAATTGAATGATCACTAGCGTCCGGCACGAGTAGATGTACCTAGATCTGCGCACAAAAAAAGTGTAGAAACGTAGCATGAGTACACCACAACAGTACCCGATAAGTATCAAGTCTAACCTCGATAGAGTAATGACAAATCCAGGTCAAGACACCTACTAGGACAAGAAATTCTTAGCAGAGCATAATTTAGATTAATAACAAAAAGTGCATCATCAGCTATTGAGATCCGGAGATTCTGGTTTGGCCGGGTATTATCACCATTTCATAGAGTATTGCTCATCCATTTTTGCACCTTTGACTAGATTGACCCAAAAGGGTGCTCCTTTCAAATGGTCCGGCGAGTGTGAGGCAAGTTTTTAAAATCTCAAGACTTCATTGACCACTACCCCTGTGTTGTTGTTTCCTATGGGTTCGGGGTCCTACATTATGTATTGTGATGCATCACGTATTGGTCTTGGCGCGTTGTTGATGCAAGATGGTAGGGTGTATGCCTATGCGCCTCGATAGTTGAAGGTTCATAAGAAGAATTACCTGATTCATGACTTGAAATTTGTAGCTATTGTTCATGCATTAAAGATTTAAATGCAATATATGTATAGTGCTCCATGTGAAGTATATACCGACCACCGGAATCTCCAGCATCCGTTCAAGCAAAAAGATATTAATTTGCGGCAATAGAGATAGTTAGAGTTGCTAAAAGACTGTGATATCACTATTTTGTATCATTTCAAAAAGGCCAGTGTGGTAGTCGATACCTTGAGTAGAAAGGCGAGGAGTATGGGTAGTTTGGCATATTTATCGGCAGGAGAGAGGCCACTAGCCATGGATGTTCAGGCTTTATCCAATCAATTTGTGAGATCGGATGTTTCGGAGCCTACCTGGATTTTTACTTGTGTAGTTTCTCGGTCTTCTTTGTATGACCGCATCAGAGAGTGCCAGTTAGATGACCCCCATTTTCTTGTTCTTAAGGATACAATGCAGCACGGTAATGCCAAGGAGGTTTCTATTGGAGATAATAGGGTGTTGCGGATGCAAGGCCAAATATGTGTGCCCAATGGAGATGGGTTGTGTGAGTTGATTCTTGAGGAGGCCCACAGTTTACGGTATTTCATTCATCTGAGTACCACCAAGATGTATCAAGATTTTAGACAGCACTATTGGTTGAGGAGAATGAAGAAAGATATAGTGGATTATGTGGCTCGGTGCTTAAAATGTCAGCAAGTGAAGTATGGTCATCAGAGGCTGGGCGGTTTGCTTTAGAGATAGCGATTCCCGAGTGGAATTGGGAGCATATCACTATTGATTTCATTGTTGGGCTCCCACGGACTTTGAATAATTTGATGTAGTATGGGTTATTGTGGATAGGCTAACTAAGTCAACACATTTCATTCTGGTGGTGACAACATATTCTTTAGAGCAGCTGGCTCAGATCTATATCAGGGAGATTTCCCGCCTTCATGGTGTGCTGGTGTCCATTATCTTACATCGGGGCACGTAGTATACATCATATTTTTGGAGAGCTGTGCAATATGAGTTAGGCACACTGGTTGAGTTGAGTACAATATTTCATCCCCAGACGGGCAGGCAGTCCGAGCGCATTATTCATATCTTGGAGGATATGTTGTGTGCCTGTGTTATGAATTTCTGGGGTTCATGGGATCAGTTTCTACCACTTGCTGAGTTTGCCTACAATAACTACAACAACAACCAATTGAGTATTCAGATTTCTCCTTATGAGGCCCTATATGGGAGATGGTGCCATTCTCCAGTTAGTTGGTTTGAGCTGGGAGAGACTAGGTTGTTGGGTATTGATTTAGTTCGGGATGCCTTGGAGAAAGTCAAGTTGATTCTGGATCGGCTTCGTACAACATAGTTTAGGTGGAAAAGTTATGGTGATCGTAGGGCTCGTGGTGTAGTATTTATGGTGGGAGAGAGGGTTTTGCGGAGGGTTTCACCCATGAAAGGTGTGATGAGATTCTAGATGAAGGGAAAGTCGAGCCCTAGGTATATTGGCCCTTTTGAGATCCTTGAGAGAGTTGGCGAGGTGACCTACAAACTTGCATTGCCACCTAGCTTATCGGTAGTTCACCCGGTGTTCCATGTTTCTATGCTTCGGAAATATTATGTGGACCTGTCCTATGTATTAGATTTCAGCTTAGTCCAATTGGACAAGGATTTGACTTATGTTGAGAAGCCAGTAGCTATCTTGGACATACATGCCCAAAAGTTGAGATCAAAGAACATTGCTTCAATGAAGGTTTAATGGAGGGCTCATTTGGTCGAGGAGGCGACCTAGGAGACTGAGCACAACATGCATACATGCATAGTCATTAGTCTCACCTTTTTGCCACTTCAGGTATGTCATAATGCACGTTCGAGGATGAATATTATATAAAAGAGGGAGAGTGTAATGACCCGACCGGTCGTTTTATGTTGCACCCCGTTTCATTTTTTTGTGCTTCACATATATGTATTTGTGGCTTTATCACTTGCAGTATTGGCCGGTTTTGTTCCAGGAAGTTTTTGGATTTTTGGACCCTTTGGTTCTTGACTTAGAAGCCTAAGTTAACAATGTTGACCGAAGTTTGACTTTTTTGAAAACGACCCCCGAAACGGTATTTTGATGGCTTTGATAGGTTCGTATCGTGATATTGGACTTGCGTATTGATAACTAGGAATTCTAGTCTATTTTATACTCCTTGTTGCTTGAGTTTTGGATTAAAAGTGTATATAAGTAATCCTGAAAGCTTACATGTTGTGCTTGTTTGCAGGGTTTGTTCAAAAAGTGACGAACAAAACTATCTAAAAAAGGAGTGAAACCTGCAGAAGTGCAAAGAGCAAGTCCAAGCACCGTTGTAGCAGTAAATCCACTGCGGCTGCAATAGACCCACCATGGCAGCGGTTCATTTAGTGCGGCCTGCGATGGAAAAGATAAGAGATGATGCAATCCTGGAGTTTCAATAAATGCGGACCGTGGTCGATTCTTCGCGGCCGCGGTAGCCTCACTGCAGCCGCAGTCCATTTGTTGCGGTCTGCAGAGAAAGGATTCAAAGAGCTAGGATTTTGGAATTTTGAAGACACTGCTGACCGCGGTGCATTTTGTGCGGCAGCGGTAAAGTCATCACGGCCGCAGTTCATTTATTGCGGTCCGCGGTGGCTAGATTCAGAGAACAAAGATTTGAAGCCAAAAAGCCTGACCGCAGTCGCGGTCCATTTTCCGTGGTCCGCGGTACCTCCGTCAGGGGGATTTTTGTCCGAAAAATCTGGCCTTGTATATATACTTCTTTTTCAGATTTTTAGGGTATCTAATCTGTAGTTGAGCACGTGAAGGCCGTTTTTAACCTATTTTGAGTAATTTTGTAGCTAGTTAAATATTGAATCTTCAAATATTAGTTTGTAATTATATTTTATAGGTTATTCTTCATCTAAATATCTGATTTCTTCCATTATTATGAGTAGCTAGATCCATTAGCTAGGGTAGTGGCTCAACACTAGTGTAGTTATTTGAGGGGTCTATTGTTTTAAGGCTTAGGTGTTTATGGGTGGTTGATATTTGGCCTGATTTGTATTTTTCATGTTGAATTCGTGGTTGCAAACACTAATTTGTGCCTTTTTGACTTGGGATCTTCTTGATAAAGAGAGCTTGAGTCTAGGAAAATCAGGCCAACAAGGAATTGCGGCGTATTCAAGAGATTGATAGCCCCAATTAAAGGGTTAAACCTAGAGATAGTAATACCCGACTTGATCCTATATTGCTTGCACAATTTCGACACCCAATTGGTCTTGAGAAAGTCAATTAGGGCAAAGTCACTCAAGCTTTCGAGAGGTATAGAGATCCCAAAGCAGTATCAAAATGTAGACTAATAACAGAATTTAAGGTAATAAAGGCAAAAAGGAATGAACACATGATATGAACACCAAGTAATTAAAATACGGACAATTTCAAGTAAGACGAATGAAGAAACTACAATAATTGTTCAACCAACAAGTTCTTTTAATGTAAAAAGTATAACAAAATCACAACCGAGGAACCACACTTCATAATCTCATTTCACAAGTCACAATCAGAATCTTCTATATATCACCGTATGAGCCTTGCATTTATTTTGAAAATACCTTTTTTGAAATAGCTACATGCGTTTTAGCACTCTTCTCGCACCTCGTGGCTTCAACAACTTTAACCTCAGTGTGATAATAGCTTTCATAACTTTAACATCAATAACCCAACAAGATGATATTCCCACGAAATAACAACTTCAAGTAAGAGTGCTTCGATAATAAAGAGGTAAAAAGACAATAATAGAGGTAACAACTTCAACTAAACTATATAAGAGTAAATATAACAATAAAATATAGAACAAGTACTGACAACGTCAAATAGAGGATGTGAGAGTAAATTTAACAAGGAAAGATATAACATGTTATGACGATATTAATGAAATGCATGGAAGAAGTCTAAAAGTTTAAATCGGTCAAAATACCATATATATATATATATATATATATATATATATATATATATATATATATATATATATATATATATATATATATATATATATATATATAAAAGCTCGTGTACACACTCGTCACTTTATGTACTCGTCTTCCACTTAATACGAATAACCCAACCAATCCAAATCCTACGGAGTAATTTCTCCAAATAAAATTGGACAAGATACTTACCTCGACTAGGCAAAATTAACCCTCAAAAATAGCTTTTTCCATAAAATCTGCCTCGCACAACTCAAATCTAACCAAAAACAACTTAATATCATCAAAAATGCAAGGGAAACTAATTTTAATCAATAAAGCTATGATCTTTACATAATCCCCCAAAAGTCAACAAAAGTTAACCTAGGTCCAGTTCGTCAAAACCCAAGTCCAACAGTAGACCCCGACTACCCATAACCTCATGAGTCCATATATGTGTTTTATTTTCAAATCCGAGTCTAAATCGACTCTAAAAATCATAATTTTCATTTTCAAAACTTTGAAAAAAATTCCCAAAATTTCCTCTTTGATTCTCATAAATTTGATGTTAAAGGTACATGAAATATAGTTCGAAATTGATTAGAATCACTTACCCAATGATTGTAGATGAAAATCCCCTCTCCAAATCGCTTCCTACCGAGCCTGGAGTTATAAAATAAGAGAAAATGAGATGAAATCCCGACTCCCAACCCTTTTGTTCAGTTGAATATGTTGCAATTACGACACTGGTTTCGCACTTGCGAAGAGATCCTCGCAAATGTGGCGCCTGACAAGCCTAGGAGATTTCAAAATTGCGACACAGACCTTGCAAATGCGGAGTCTGCCCTTCCCGCAAATGCGACCAAATTGTCGCAAAAGTTACTTCCCTAGAGCCTTTCCATAAATTAAGAAAATCTCACAAAAAGATACCATACTTAGCTTAATTTTAGCATCATTAGTGATAATCTAGATTAGTGAACCATCAATGCATGTTTAGAAGTGTAAACAATTACTTTGCAAGTTACTAGTATAGATAGGAACTCAATTTCCAAACAATCTAGCTCACTGTAGATTTGATTCCAACTTTCTTGGATAAAAGCTGCATCGAACGCTCTTGCCGCTTTGTATTGGTATAGGGTTGGACCCGATCACATATGCCCGAAACTGAATCTGGATTCCCTAGGTTAATTTGACTTGTTTTGCCGAAAGTTTGCAATTTAAGGTTTAGAAGTTTTTCTAGGCCAACTCTGAGTTGTCTCAATATTTTTCAAATCTTCCTTGATCCCCCCACTAGACACCACATGACCCAAAAACGCTACCGAATCAAGCCACAACTCACACTACGAGAATTTTTCATACAACTTCTTCTCCCTCAAGGTCTGGAGAACGATCCTCAAATAATACTCATGATCCTCCTGGCGGCAAAGATACACCAAATATCATCAATAAACACGATGACAAATGAATCAAGATATGGCTGGAATACATCATTCATTAAGTGCATAAATATTTTTGGGGCGTTGGTTAGCCCAAATAACATCACAAGGAACTCATAATGAACATATCAAGTCCTGAAAGTAGTCTTCGGAATGTCTGAATCCTGAATCTTCAGCCGATGATGCCCTAACCTTAAATCAATATTCGAGAACACTCTAGCATCCTCAAGTTGATCAAACAAGTCATCAATGTGCAGTAATGGGTACCTGTTCTTCATTGTAACCTTGTTAAACTGACTATAATCAATACACATCCTCATAGTGCCATCCTTCTTCTTCAAAAATAGAATCGGAGCACTCCCAAGGTGAAATACTTGGTCGGATGAAACCTTTGTCAAGTAAATCTTGAGGATTTTCCTTTAGCTCATTAAACTCCACTGTTGTCATACGATATAGTGGAATAGAAATGGACTGAATGGCCGGCAATTAGAAAATACCAAAATCAATATCCATATCATCTGCCATACCTGGTAAGGCTACTAGGAACACATCTGGGAAATCTCTTACTATCGGAACTGACTCAACAGTAGGAGTATAAGCTCTAACATCCCTCACAAAGTCCAAATATGCTTCATACCCCTTCTCAACTGTCGGATGTGCCTTTAGAAAGGACACGACTCTACTAGGAATATAATCTAATATACCCCTCCACTCTAATCGCAGCAACCCTATCATAGCCAATGTCACAGTCTTGGCATGAGAATCCTGAATAGCGTCATAGGGAGACAACAATCCATGCCCAAGTTTACGTCAAAGTCCACCATACTGAGTATCAATAAATCAACTCTATTCTCATAACCCCAATAACAACTAAATACGATTGATAAACATGGTACACAAGAATAAAATCTCCCACAGGCATGGACACATATACAGGAGCCCTCAAAGAATCATGAGAATATCCAAATACAAAGCAAACTAAGATGACATATATGAATAAGTGGATCCGGGATCAAATAAGATTGGTGCATCCCTATGATAGACCGAAACAATACATGTGATGATGGAATCCGATGCAACTACCTCCATCCCAAAAGAAAGAGCATAGAACGAGCTTGGCCTCCCCCTTTTAGGGTGACCTCTGCCAGCCTGACCCCTACTCCTAGTTGGTGGTGCAGGTGGAGCAGCAACTGGAGCAACAACCATGGCATGTGATCCTTATGGACCCTGTAGAATTTGTGGAGCCTCTGTAGTCTATGGAGGTTCACCCCTCCTGAGTTTGTGGCAGTCCCTAACCATATGTCTAGTATCACCACACTCAAAACAAGCTCTTGGTGAGTGTTGCTGCTGAAACTGACTATGGCCTAGTCGGATGGACTGATTGTTTGAAGACACCCCGTGTAGGAGGTGCACTGGAGAGTGGCTGAGAAAAATGGTCAAACTGAGACCTCAGAATAGCCGAAGCACTAGTAGTAGCTAGAACTTCTAAATGAACTGGGCGGCCCACATAGCCTCTGCCATGACGGGCTACAACTGGAGCGTGGGCACCGCTATATCCTCTAGAATCTTGACACCTCTTGGCATCCATATCCACTCTCTCTCGGCCCCGCATACCCTCCAGCCTCCACGCGATCTCTACCACCTACTAAAATGGATTATCCATCTCTAAATACTGATTCATACTAAACCTAAGACCATAACTAAGCCCCTCGATGAATCTACAGACTCGCTTTCTGATTGTAGAAACCAAGGCACGTACATTTCAGGATAACTCATTAAATCTGATAGCATACTCTGACACTTACATGGTTCCCTAATGAGCTGCTCAAACTCTATGCACCAAGCATCCCGAAGGGTTTAGGTAACAAACTCTTTCAAGAACATCTTTGAAAACTAAGCCCATATTAGTAGGACTGCCTTAGCTAGCCTACCCTCCTCGTAAGCCTTCCACCACCCATACATTGCCAGACAACTAGAATGTAGTAAAAGAAACTCTACTCACTTCTACAATACCTGTGGTGTGGAGAATACGATGGCCCTTCTCTAGAAAACCCTGCGCATCATCATTAGTTGTGTCGCTGAAAGTGTAAGGATCATACTTCTTGAACCTCTCAAGTATCCTCTGCTCCTCCTCAAATGCCTCTGACCTGACCTCAGACTGGATTGGTATAAAAGGTTATGCTAGCATGACACCCGGGACCATATCAATGTGGAGCAACTACTCTGGGGTGTGGGTTGCAGGAGTTTAAGCTCCTCTCCCAACCTAAGATATAGCTAGTGCAAAGGGAATCAATTCCACCTGAGCTAGAGTACCTAACATGCACAAACACTATGATAGGGGTCTGTCACGCCCCTTTTCCTTGCGAAATTGGGTTTCAACACATGACAACTCTTTTAAATGGGTATTAAGAGAGAATAGTCGACACTTAACAATTTTTAAGGTGCGTTAGGCCACATGTTTGCAAATAACTCTGTTTGACTAGTTTGCGTCACCAAAGATCGGATAAGGGCTCTAAATTAATTCGAAGAGAAGGTGTTAGACACTCTTCGGGGTCCACAACTATGGGTCCCAACGGAACTCAACTATATGAATTAATCTAGGTGATGAAGTACAGGAAAAATAAGAAATTTGGGAAGTTTATTATTAAACACAAATAATAGACGAAAGGTAAGATGTGGGGTCCTAAGTTTTTTAGCCTAAAGGATCACTCCGTGCAACATAAATAATATTTCGTAACTTCCTCAAGGTGGGGTGTTACTTATATTATCCAGCGGGGACAAACTATCATCTCCTGCTACCCGATTAGTATATTTAAGTTGTTACCTAAAATGCCTTAGTTGGTTCTAAACCGTACCCTATGCGTGCACTACTTGTCCCGTGCCTATGGTCCAAAAGGCGTTTGGACCTCTATTTGGGTGGTTCTAGACTTAACTTAGGTTGCTCAAAAATGAGAAAACTAGGCGACATACAAAAACAAGTTGGACTTCGTATAAAAGCAGATAAGGGCTCAAGTTAGCCTCCATAATTAAACAACAAATGCACGCAGACTAATTAAAAACGACAGTTGCAGATTTTAACAAGTTAAAGTTATAGAAACCTGTAGGCAGGATCTATATATGATTCTGGATTTAACGAGCGGGCAGTTTACAATCTCTGAAACCTACACGGTTGCCTACTGTTTATAGGTATAAGATATTAAACCTATAGGCATGATATCTAGGAATTTTACGAAGTATCTAATAGTGGTAATCACTAGATTATGTTCAGAATTGGCTAATTGAGTCTTATATGCATGGTTTCTAGTGATGACAATTTGAAGAATATTAAAGAAATGAGTAGGACAATTAATTAAACTGATTCAGACCCTATAGGCATGAGTTCTATAATTAAAACTGGTTTTAGATCCTATAGGCATGATTTCTATAATTAAAACTAATTTTAGATCCTATAGGCATGATATCTATAATTAAGACTGATTGTAGATCCTATAGGCATGCTGTTTATAATTAAAACTGATTTAAATCATATAGGCATGATTTCTATAATTAAAACTATTTTTTAGATCCTATAGGTATGATTTCTAACAAGCAGGCATAGAACATATTTGAACCAGATGAAGAACCTATAGGCAGGATGGCTAACATAAAATTATTGATCATTTTGATCATAACAATATACCTATAGGCAGGATTTTTATAATAACGGGAAAGTAACACGTTTTGAGCAAAGATAAAACCTATAGGCAAGATTTCTAACACATGATAGCTGAACATGTTTGAACATAATAGCATATTTTAACTAAGTAATGAACCTATAGGAAGGATTTCTACCCATTTCAGTGCAAGTATAAGATATAAGTTGTCACACCTCCCTTTTTACGAGTTTAATACACCCCGCGAATGGCTTAGAGGAGTTTTTCCAATTAAAGGACAGTCAGAACGGAATTTATTATTATTTATTCAGAGTTGACACTTCGGAGATTAATGGTGTCCCAAGTCACTGGTTGAATCCCGAACCGAGGAAAATATGACTCTGTTAACAGTCCGCGAACCAGAAATTCGGATAAGGAATTCTGTTAACCCGGGAGAAGGTGTTAGGCATTCCCAGATTCTGTGGTTCTAGCACGATCGCTCAACTGTTGTATTTGATTTTATCTAATTTCAATACGTGTTCTATTTTATGTGCCTTTTATTAATAACCCGCTTTTATATTTATTATTTATTTTACAAGAATTACAACGTCGTGAAAATGTATCTCGAACCACGCCGTACCAGTACGCCCGTGGCTTTAACACATTTCGACTTCGTTGAGATTTGGATTTGGGTCACATAAATGTGCATCCATATTTAGGAAAGGTAATATTATTAATACTCGTGCCTAAAGCAACTACGCGTTTATCATCTTTGGGGAAGATCGTGAAGTTCATTAAACGGTCCTCCCAATTTCTAGTATTTTTTGTAAGCAATTATTGAGGGCCCCGCAATTATGTATTTGATTTGGCGAGGCTCGTCTCATCATTTTATTTAAAGGTTAATCCTAAAGTAAGCTATGTTTTGTTTCTTTATTTTATCTCTAATAATAAAGAAATCCTAGTTAATCAATATTACCTAATAGTGTTATCTTTGGGTTCATGAACTCATAAGAGTACTTGTCTTTAATTATTTTGGGCTTACAAACAGCCCGTAAATTTAATCCAAAGGCGTAAGGGCAGATATATCATAATTTGGGCCTAAGTTCTAAACTGCCTGGTAAAATATACCAAAGGCAAGTCCGTATGATTGTAGAACCGGACAAACTAGGC
>MU713107.1:25909-52712 GCA_026770625.1 Nicotiana glauca
TTGCAAGTACTTAGTATCAATGTTGGAAATGATAAAAAGTAGAAATGAACTCAAGTTGTAAGTTTATGATTAATTCTTAAATTGCTATTTCAAAAGAATAATGTATATTGGAATCACGGGGTAACGCGTGGGATAGGAAAGGAAATTCCTAGTCTGCTTGACTGGGGTCCTCTGGTTGAGCGCCGGTCGCGTCCCTCGGTTTTGGGGCGTGACATTAATCCTGCCACCTCACTGTCAAACTCTTCTTTTAACTGCTTAACTAGATGTGCTCGTTCTGCCGCATTTTCAGCCAATTGTTTCCGAGCCCTGGCTAATTCCTTTTCTGCTTTGTTTAAATCAAAACTGTAGTCATTCACCTTCTATCTCAAATTATCTATGAGTTTTACATCTTTGGCTCTTCGGACAGGATTTTCTACTGCTATTTTCATTTTCTGAAATTGGGCTCGAAGGCCTCATTTTCTTTGGCTAGTTTCTTCTTTTAGCCTTCATCCGCGGCGGCCTGCAAATCTTTATCAAATTGCAAATCCATGACTTGCTTCTCTAGTCTGCCTATTTAGCCATGTACTTGTGTTCTTTAGCCAATCAGTCCCACTGTTCCTGCGACGCCTCGATGAATTCCTGGACATGGGGCCTTTTAGTTGGTCTCTCGAACTCAATTTCTCTCCTATACCAAGCAAGGTATCCTGGCGACACCTCACCCCTGGACCGATCTCGTACATAAGTATTTGCTGTTAAGTACTGACATTCGTTCCAAATTTTGCGAACCACTACTTCATGAAATTGACCGTCAGGCCCGATCTCAACTACTTGGACACTGATATCTTCATCCTTCGGGGCTATTTGGCATCTTCCCAACTGCTTCAAAACTCGTTACGGGGCATAGGGCTGAATACTCCTAAGTCCCATCAATAGGAAATGATGTCTGGCGGCTGGCATATATATGATTTCGTTCACAGATAACCACCCAAATGTCCACTCTATCTGGCATGCAGTGATAGAACGAAGGCGTGTTATCCATTCTACGACCCCCTCTGGTAGGCTAATCCCCTTAACCCTCGTAGGAAATTCCTCTATGCATGTTTTCTCTGACGACCCGTAACTCATAAATCGAGGACGGTGGCACAAGTGTTCGATCATCCACATCTGCAGCAACACATTACAACCCTAAAAAAAGTACCCGCCGACTCTGCAAACAGTAAGATCGTGGAAGATTTCGGCCACTATCATGGGTGCGAGGGTGTTGTTGGCTTGAGTAAGTAAAGTACTAACAATCCCAGCTACTCATATGTCAATATTCCCGTCTTTTCTAGGGAACACCAGAAGTCCTAGAAAGGCCACCATAAATGCAAAGCACCTATGTTCTTCCCACTTAGGTCGGTTTCCTTTACTACAGATTTTGTTCTCTAGCTTGTTGAACCCTCCTACATGACCATATCTGTTGTATATGAACGCCATAGTACAAAAACCAGCTGCCAAGTCCGGGTTGTGTACCGTCCTGCTTATTTTCAATGAATCCAGAAACCTGTGTACGGCTACGGTCCTTGGAGAAATTAGGTATTGGTGTCTCAGAGGAACCTTGGGACCCCCGATGTATCCGGATATCTCCTCCAGTATTGGGGTAAGCTCAAAATCCGAGAAGTGAAATACATTGTGAGCCGGGTCCCAGCATGTGACCAAGGCCCTTATGATGTCTCCCCTGGGTATAATCTCTAATAGTCCGGGAAGGCCCCCAAAGTATTTCTTGACCTCGTCTTGCCCTTCTCCACCTAAATCATTCCACCACAGCCGCAACTCCAAAGGGATTTTACTTATGAATGAAGAAGGTTCAGTTTGGATTGTGCTCATCCTGCACATTTATTAAATGGATTAAGTGACTCAGTCATGACTTTATTCTATTTGACTCCAAAATCAAAAATTGACTCTTTTTTTCTTCATATTTTCTAATTCTAAGACCAAAAGTCCAGCTTTGCAGATACGACCTTTCAGCACCTCCGAAGGAAGATTTTAAGCCTGTGCCTGCTAACTGGTCAAAAAATTGGAAAAAGACCATAGGTGGTTGTTTATGCAAAATCAGCCTCCCGGTGTCCCTTTCGGGAACATTCATCTATTTTTGACAAAAACGGCATCACCTTAACAAAATTTGTTCATTTTGGGCTATTTTCGCAAAAATAAGTTGGACCCGATGAGGGCTGACTACGTACCCCATGCCCTGTGAGAATCAAACTAGCGTAGTTCGGGCAAACAAACAAACTATTTTTGAAAACAAGACTCTTTTTTCTTCATTTTTTTTCAATGGTAAATAAAACTAACTATTTTTGAAAATAAGACTCTTTTTTTTTCTTTCTTTCTTTTTCTATTTTTCTCAAAAAATTCGGCAGAGTTTTGACACTATTTGGACATTGGTTTTGTTTTTCCAACACAGGCGAGTAACTCTCTTTAACCTCACACTGCTATTCCTTCCTTTAAAAGCCGGTCAGCATGCGAATCCAAAGCAAATAAATGCATAAATAAGATGCATCAGGGTGATCTATTATTCCGGGTATACCTGTCCTAGACGGACCCAACCCCTATGTTGAGCCCCCTAAATCAGAATGCACATGATGCAGATAAGCATTCCTACTAGGAATCCGGCATGAGGTTGAGTTATTCTAAGTTCAAAACCTGGGTATTTGTTCTAGACTGTGTGCCCGAGCGGACAACTCGAGTCGAGGAGGGGGCTACGTACCGGGGACCCGAAAGATCATCCGACTTAGTAACTTATCCGAGCCTCTTTCTTATTTCAAGGTATGACACTAACAGAATAAGGAGTCCCGACCAACGAGCACATCCCCAGAGATGAGAAGAGAAGGGTTTCGTAGCAGTTTTATATATATAGTTCAAATAATATCAAAGCGGTAAAAAGCAACATTTTACACATTAAGTTCAAATATGTAATAAAATCAGATAAAGCCAAATACAACAATATATCTAAGCTCGAATTCTGAACCCTGAACCGAAGTTCTAGGTTCTTGTCCCTAGCAGAGTCGCCAGAGCTGTCACACCTTTTTTTTCCTACTACACCCCCGTAAAGGGTATAATAAATAGGGAGTTATTTCCAACTTGAAGTGACAATCGAAATGGGATTTATTTAAGAGATTTAGAGTCGCCACTTGGGAGATTTATGGTATCCCAAGTCACCGGTTGAATCCCGAATCAAGGAAAAGAATGACTCTGTTTAACAGTCCGCGAACCAGAAATTCGAGTAAGGAATTCTGTTAACCCGTGAGAAGGTGTTAGCCATTCCCAGGTTCCGTGATTCTAGCACGGTCGCTCAACTGTCATATTTGGCTTAAATTATCTGATTTTAAAAAATTATGAACCTATGTGCAAATTTTAATTCTATTTACCGCTTTTATTCATTTTATTAAAGAAGATTGCACCGTCATTAAAACACATCCCGAACCACGTCACATAAATGCACCCGTGATTTTTGATATAATTTAACTTAGTTGGGATTTGGATTTGGGTCACATAAATGTGCACCCGAGTTTAGTAACATAGTGTTATTAATTACGCACCTATAGCAACTACGCGTTTGCACTTTGTGAGGGCCATGGAATTTGCTAAACGGCACGCCTCGAATTCTAAGGTTGAGTTACAGACAATTAAACGAGGGCCACACAATTATCATTTTTATTTGGTATGGCACACCTCGAATTGTATTAACCAAGTTTCCAAATCAAAAGGGTCATAAACTATGAGTTATCGAATTATGGCTCACTACCCAATCACTAAGAAGGAACTCAATTATTTAAACATTAATGAGCCAAGACTATAAAGTAACTATGATCAAGAGAACCACGGCAAATTATAAAGGACTCGCACAATTACAAAGATCTTACTCGAGAAAGTAAAAGAACTGCATGGAAATTGACGACAGTTGAACCAGTAACTAAATAAGGCCTCGGGTACATCAAATCCAAGATTGGTTGGGCTTGGGGAAATCCCAATCGGAGAGCCTAACTCTTCGGGCGGCCACTCAAGTCAATCGTCACTTGGGTCCAAGATAGAACCCATATGACAACAATACCAGCGAGATTCGGATTTCATGATCGAAACGTGATCTACTAGGAACATTTAACACAACAAAATCAAAATAATTATCTGATTGGCCATCTACACTAGTAAATGAATTTAAAAGTTCTTATAAAGGCTCAAATTCAATATTGGTATGCTCCAGAATTGGACTAAGCCTAACCGTACAATGATGTTATCAATAAGAGACATGTCACTGGATTATTCCACTACTCAAATAGTTGACATAATTTATTAACATCTAACTTCAAACATATTTTAGCTAGTTTGGTTCAATTAAATTTAACCAAAGATAGTGATCTATTTCATTAAAACTCAAATCCTACAATTCAGTTAATCAATAAGAATTCCTGTGTCACTGAACCCAATTGCTGAAACACTCCAAATAATCATAACATAACAACTTGACAAGAAGAATGAATGCAACCAAAACATAACTAACAAAATTAATAAAGGGAATCAACACAGAGAGTCCCTAATCAGGTCAAGTTTAATAAATCATATAGTGTCTAAAATAGTTGTGTATCCAACCAAATTCAGACCAATCCTTAGGAAAAATGTACACAAAAGACAAACTAAAACCAGACAATAGCATCACAAACTAATATTGCTATTTTCATTCGCCTTCAATTGATCATAGATATTTATACAAGTCCTAATCCGGCTTCATTTCTACCATAGTTCAAGAGGATACCTGGAATTTGAAAGTAAAACAGAAGAAATGAGGGTTAGCAGCAGAATCAGTAGCAGGAACAGGAACTAGCTACACAATCAGCCCAGAAATGATTGAGAAAAATCAGCTTAGAACCAAAATTGACCCACCAATCGAAACTTGGACCAGAAATGAACCAAAACACTTAGACACCAACTGATTCAAACCATTTTAAGCCTCAATTGCTCAAAATTCAATAAAGAAGAGATATCACAGGAGTTTCTCAGAATATTCCTTCAATAAAACAGTAGAACTTTTTTCTCTTTAGCCTCCTAAGCCTTCAGGGATTTTTTGCTCTCTAATCCTTAGATTTTAGAAAGTGTAGCCTCTGTATTTTTTCTGGATTTCAGCTCTTCAAACCTTGCCCTCTAAGGTAAGAAATGATGCCTTTATAGGCAAACAACTAGGGCAGCACTGCAGGTTTTGTTTTTCATTTTAGTCGCTTTTTAATTCTTATTTTTTAAGCTTAGAAACCCCCTTACTTACTGACTTGCTACTCAAGTTACACCACTAAAATTCTGGAATTACAATTAGAACCCCTTCTAGGTGCTTCTAGGGGCTTCTAATTTCTGTTACCAAAGATTTTCTGCACCCAAATACCTAAACTACCCTTCATACCCATGCTAATTACCCTTCAAAACCAAAATGGGTCATAGGTTAACCTTTACCCAACAGTTCTTACCCAAGAGGGTTGGAATTGACCCAAAGTCCAAACTCACACCCTGGGCCCATATACTAAAGCCCCAAACTGATATATCAAATTAATGGCTAACCTAAATAATCCCAAACAAAACCAAACTTAAGCAAAAATAAAATCAAATAAGGTACTAATCCTAATCACAACACTGAATAGCTAGAACCACTGATTTTAATTAAACTAAAATTAATTCGAGCACATGAAAATGCAAGAAACAAGACAGAAAGAACAACGAAGAAAGGGAAATCACCTAAAGCAAGGAAATCAAATATGACTAATTATGCTTTCATTTCATCATGCCAACAAAAGTGATTGAAGAAAATAATAAAGAAGAAACGAAGCAGAAAAGTTTTGAAAACAAACAATCCAAACTAGATGAGGCAAACAAGTGACAATTAATAAAACAAAAAATAAAAGAAAAATGAAAGAAAGTAAAGGTAAAATATCTAAGGAGGTAACCCGAACAAATCTTGAATTCATCACTCGACCTTCGATTATTGGCCGAAATGGGCCACAATCGTGTGTTTTCAAACGAAAACATACGACTGGAGCCAATTTCGTCCTCCAATCTTAGACCCCCTGACGATTTGAGATTTGGAATTAGGGTTTGTCCTTCGAGCCAAATTCGAGAGGTCTCAGGGACGTTTGAGGGGAACTAATACAGGACTTAATCATGAGGGAGGTGAAGAGGGTCAGGGGATGTTGTTTTGAAGTGGTTTGGAGGCGGCGCCTAGGGTTTGGGTTATTCGACAACTTTGATGGGGATTTGGGGGAATGAAGGTCAGATTTGTGATGAGGAAGACAAGGAGATGTTATGGTGTAATTTTGGTGTTGTTTGGTGACCAGCCGCCACCGTGAGGCGATTTTCGGCAGCAGTCTACGGTGGTAGACGGTTGTTCTCTGAAGGAGGTGTATGCGGGTGAGAGATACAGGCTTGGGGGGAGGGGTTCTGAGGGGGGTGGGGTTGATTTGGACAGTTATATATCAAGTATACCTAGCTTCCCAGCCGTCTGATCAAGGAACCTCGACGGCTGGGATTCGTTATAGGTAAAACGACGTCGTATGGGGATTTAACGGGTGGACCGGGTCTGGGGATGGGTTTTGGGGCTGGGTCAAGGTCGTTTGGGCCTAAGGGAATTGGACTGAAGCAGCCCAAGAATAGGTCTTTTCTTTTATTTTCCTTTTTCTTTTTATTTCTTTATTCTAATTTCTAAAAATGAAAAAAATACAAATAAATTCCTAATCAAATTATCCTACTGTATTAAATTAATTAGATGTAAATGACAATTATCACAAATGATCAAATACCAAAATAAAAGAAAGACTACTAAAATTCCAAAGATTAAAATTAAAAGCAAAAGTAAACTATTTTTGTGATTTTTTGTATTTTGTAAATTCCTAATTACTAATTAATTCAAAAAATATGTAAAATTAAACCCTAAATGCAATGCATATATTTTTGTATTTTTATATGAGTTGAGAATGCACACACAAATGCAAGCAATTAACAGAAAATATCAAAAAAATCAACAAAATTAAAAATAATGAAAAGAAATTATTTTATTTGAAATTATGGGAGTAATTCATATAGGGCAAAAATCACGTGCTCACATCTGCCCCTCTTTGCTCGGAAACATGAAGAGTTTTCGTGCAAATATAAGTGAGCAAATACGAGCGATTTTTGCCCATTTGAATACTCTGTGTGAAGCATTTTTGAAAAGTTTGAACGCACCCTACTTCTTAGGTTGCCTACATATCCTTGGCAAAAAAGGAATTAGGTTAGTGTAGTTCGGGAATGTCTGGTAGCTGGGACTACCATGAAGCTGTGGTTTCACTGTTGTTGTTGCTGCTGCTGCTGTTACTGCTTACTGAAGCCCCTTATTACACCGTGTCAAAATAAAAAGAAGCTAGACTAAGCTATGATCTACAAAAGTCCTATCTATGTCTTCAAACTTGATGTTGTGGTTCTTGTTGCCTTGTTGACTCGTATTCTCCCGGTGGAATTCTTTTGTTGTTGCCTTGAATTGTGATATAAGATGTTTCGCTCTTTCTCCTAGTGACTCCTGGCTGCTAAAACTTGAAACGTATGCCTCTGTTCTCCAGGCGGGCTCCTGACTGCTAAAACTTGAAATATATGCCTCTGTTATCCAGGCGGTCTCCTAACTGCTAAAACTTGAAATATATGCCTCTGTTCTCCAGGCGGGCTCCTAACTGCTAAACTTGAAATATATGCCTATGTTCTACAGGCGGGCTCCTGACTGCTAAAACTTGAAATATATGCCTCTGTTCTCCAGGCGGGCTCCTGACTGCTAAAACTTGAAATATATGCCTCTGTTCTCCAGGCGGGCTCCTGACTGCTAAAACTTGAAATATATGCCTCTGTTCTTGAGGTGGGATCCTGACTTCTAAAACTTGAAATATATGCCTCCGTTCTCCAGGTAGACTCCTGACTACTAAAACTTGAAATATATGCCTCCGTTCTCCAAGCGGGGCTCGTGACTTCTAAAAACTTGAAATATATGCCTCTGTTCTCCAAGCGGGCTCCTGACTGCTAAAACTTGACATATATGCCTCTGTTCTCCAGGTGTGCTCCTGACTGCTAAAACTTGAAATATATGCCTCTGTTCTCCTAACGGGCTTCTGACTACTAAAACTTGAAATATATGCCTCTGTTCTCCAGGCGGGCTCCTGACTGCTAAAAACTTAAAATATATGCCTCTGTTCTACAAGCGGGCTCCTGACTGCTAAAAATTTAAAATATATGCCTCTGTTCTCCAGGCGGGCTCCTGACTGCTAAAACTTGAAATATATGCCTCTGTTCTCCAGGCGGGCTCCTGACTGCTAAAACTTGAAATATATGCCTCTGTTCTCCAAGCGGGCTCCTGACTGCTAAGACTTGAAATATATGCCTCTGTTCTCCAAGCGGGCTCCTGACTGTTAAAACTTGAAATATATGTCTCAGTTCTTCAGGCGGGCTCCTAACTGCTAAAACTTGAAATATATGCCTCTGTTCTCCAGGCGGGCTCCTGACTTCTAAAACTTGAAATATATGTCTCTGTTCTCCAGGCGAGCTCCTGACCGCTAAAACTAGAAATAAATGCCTCTGTTCTCCAAGAGGGCTGCTGACTGCTTAAACTTGAAAACCTCCCTAGACCCCACCTTTTGGGATCAAACTAGGTTTGTTGTTGTTGTTGTTTAGGGGCTGGACCCGATAAAGGTTGCCTACGTATCTCACATCCGGTGAGAATCAAACCTTGCGTAGTATATGCCTCTATTCTCCAGGAGGGCTCCTGACTGCTCAAACTTGAAATATATGCCTCTGTTCTCCAGGCAGGCTCCTGACTGCTCAAACTTGAAATATATGTCTCTGTTCTCCAAGCGGGCTCCTGACTACTCAAACTTGAAATATATGCCTCGGTTCTTCAGGCGGGCTCCTGACTGCTAAAAACTTGAAATATATGCCTCTGTTCTCCAGGCGGGCTCCTGACTGCTAAAAATTAAAATATATGCCTCTGTTCTCCAGGCGGGCTCCTGACTGCTAAAACTTGAAATATATGCCTCTGTTCTCCAGGCGGGCTCCTGACTGCTAAAACTTGAAATATATGCCTCTGTTCTCCAAGCGGGCTCCTGACTGCTAGAACTTGAAATATATGCCTCTGTTCTCCAGGCAGGCTCCTGACTACTAGAACTTGAAATATATGCTCCTGTTCTCCAGGCGGGCTCCTGACTGCTAAAAACTTGAAATATATGCCTCTATTCTCCAGGCGGGCTCCTGACTGCTAAAACTTGAAATATATGCCTCTGTTCTCCAGGCGGGCTCCTGACTGCTAAAACTTGAAATATATGTCTCTGTTCTCCAGGCGATCTCCTGACTGCTAAAACTAGAAATATATGCCTCTGTTCTCCAAGCGGGCTCCTGATTGCTAAAACTTGAAATATATGCCTCTGTTCTCCAGGCGGGCTCCTAACTGCTCAAACTTGAAATATAAGCCTCTGTTCTCCAGGCGGGCTCCTGACTGCTCAAACTTGAAATATATGCCTCTGTTCTCCAGGCGGGCTCCTGACTGCTAAAAACTTGAAATATATGCCTCTGTTCTCCAGGCGGGCTCCTGACTGCTAAAACTCGAAATATATGCCTTTGTTCTCTAGGCGGGCTCCTGACTGCTAAAACTTGAAATATATGCCTCTGTTCTCCAGGCGGCCTCCTGACTGCTAAACTTGAAATATATGCCTTTATTCTCCAAGAAGGCTCCTGACTGCTAAAACTTGAAATATATGAAAAGTTTCCTGCCCCAGTTTGGTGGCTGTTTGGTGCTTTTCCTTTCCCTTATGGCAAAAACCAACAAAATTTGCTGCCCCTGTTTCATTCAAAGAAAAACCTTGTCTGTATAAAAAATGGTGGTTAGTTGATGGCATTATTGCTGGATACGTCTCCGCTGGTGAGTTTTCCTTTGACCTGCTTCCTTGAACCGCTTTGACTTCCTGACCGACTTTCAAACCCCATGACTTTGATGATCAGAGTGTTCTATCCCATGCAGTTGTTTTACATTTCTGACCCCTTTATCTGAAACTTTGCATCTTCCCATGAAACTACTTAATCAACCTATCGACGAAACTTCCGGTGATCTTTTGTATCTTACTTTGCATCATGTCATCTTTGGTACGTTCTGGCCCTACTGTGCTTTACAATTGGGAAACTGGTAGTGATCCTTGACATCCTTTCTTCTTTGTTTCGAACAAGACTGACATTGAAACATCTTAAAGAACAAACCTAAAAAAAAGAGTGAAATGCAATGACCTTGAGAGTTAAGGATAAAGAAAATCCAAAACCGGATGATTTATAAAAGGAAAGAAAGAGAAAAAAGACTTATCTGAGTGGAACATCTGGTACCGTTGATCATGCTATGCTTTTTGGGCTAATCGGCCCAATCCGTCCAACCAATCAACTTTCAACTGCCACGCTTTGTTGCCCCAGAATACCATAACTTGATTTCTTTAACCAGACCCTAACCTTGTTTATCCTGCAGTGTCCTGAACGACTTTCACCCACAAACCTATCTCATTTTTTATTTCTCTCAACTCACCTCGCCTTATTGTGCCCGTGAGGGTTTTCACCAATAAGACTCTCTCATTTTTTATTTCTCTCAACGCACTTCATCTTACGGTGCCCGTGAGGGTTTTCACCAGTAAGACTCTCTCATTTTCATCATTTTTCTGCTTGGACCAGAGTGTTGTCCCTAACATAAATCACTTCTTCTTGCTCGACTTGACATTCCTTGAAGACTGATAAGAAGGTCTTTATTTGGACCGAAATGTAGGCTTTTGGACATGGTTAGAAAGAAAGGTATCAAAGGCTCAAAACAATTCGAATTGGGTTCAAAATTTCAACTTTCGGAATCAAATTTCTTGCACAACCGCAACTTCTGCCCAGTTTCTTTCTTGGGGACTTTTGAATTTTTATTTTGGTATGATTAAACCTCAGAGAGAGGCTGCCTACGTATCCTTTCGGAATCAAGTCAAACGTAGTTCAGGTCATAGAAATTACTTTGTTGTGATTTTTCTTCTCTCCCACTTTCTCTCTTCTTTTTCTTTTCTTTCTCTTTTCTCTTTCTTTTCTTTTCCTTTTTCTTTTTATTTTTCTTTTTATTTTTTCTTTCTTTTTTCTTCTTTTTTTTTTTTCCTTTCCTTTTCTCTTTTTTTTCATTTTTTTTCATTTTCTTTTCTCTCTATTTCACTATCTTCTTTCTTCGCTTCTTCGCTTATTTCCCACGCTCGTGCTTGCGAGTTTTTGTCACTGATTCCGAAAGAGGGGTATGAAAGAAAATAATTGAGGCTCAAAGGGGTAGCAAAGGATAAAGTGTTTATATAGCAGAACAAAATGCCTTCATCATTCCGATCTTCAAAATATGCCAAATACAATCAAGTACAATCAGACAAAGGAATCATGCATAGTATCTTTTGACTGCATCGGAATTGATAGCCATTTCTACACATTTTCCTTCCACATCTGTCAAATATAAAGCACCATTGGACAACACTCTGCTTACAACAAATGGCCCCTGCCAGTTTGGGGCGAACTTTCCTTTTGCTTCAGCCTGATGAGGTAAGATACGTCTCAACACCAACTGCCCTACTTCAAACTTCCGCGGATGAACCTTATTGTTATATGCTCTCGCCATTCTCTGTTGGTACAACTGTCCATGACATACTGCTGCTAATCTCTTTTCATCAATCAAACTTAGTTTCTCCAAGCGGGCTTTGACCCATTCAACATCATCAATTTCCGCCTCGGCGATAATCCGAAGGGATGGGATTTCAATTTCTGGGGGTATTACTACCTCAGTACCGCACACCAATGAATAAGGAGTCGCCCCCACTGAAGTACGGACAGTAGTGCGATAGCCCAACAATGCGAAAGGTAACTTGTCATGCCATTGCCTGGACCATTCCATCATTTTCTGAAGTATCTTTTTGACGTTCTTGTTAGCTGCTTTGACTCCTCCATTCGCCTTGGGGCGATATGGTGTGGAATTGCGGTGCATAATCTTAAACCGCTAACATGTCTCCGTCATCAGATGACTGTTGAGTTTAGCACCATTGTCCGTGATTATTACATTCGGTATCCCAAACCGACAGATGATATTCGAATGTACAAAATCAACCACTGCCTTTTTGGTCACTGATTTGAAAGTTTTCGCCTCAACCCACTTAGTGAAATAATCAATGGCTACCAGAATAAACCTGTGTCCATTTGACGTTGCTAGCTCGATTGGCCCGATGACATCCATTCCCCAAACAACAAAGGGCCATGGTGCTGACATTGTATGCAATTCAGATGGTGGAGAATGAATCAAATCTCCATGCACCTGACACTGATGACACTTGCACACGAAACTGATACAATTCCGTTCCATGGTAAGCCAATAATAACCTGCTCGGAGAATCTTCTTTGCCAATACATACCCACTCATATGCGGTCTGCAAACTCCCGCATGTACCTCAGTCATGATAACTATGGCCTGTTTAGCATCTATGCATCTTAATAAACAAAGATCTGGAGCTCTTTTGTACAACAGTTCTCCACTGAAGAAAAATCCGCTTGCCAAGCGTCGAATCACTCTCTTTTGATCCCATGTGGCCTGTAGTGGATATTATCCCTTCTTGAGGTACTCTTTGATATCATGGAACCACGGCTCACCATCAAGTTCTTCTTCCGCCATATTACAATAGGCATGCTGATCGTGGACCTGAATATGCAAAGGGTCTACATAAGCCTTATCTGGATGATGCAGCATTGATGCCAAAGTAGCCAAGGCGTCGGCAACTTTATTATGAATCCTGGGATATTGACTGAAATCGTTGACGAATATCATGCAAACATTGCCGGTACGGTATGAGCTTTAAATCTCGTGTCTCCCATTCCCCTTGAATCTGGTGCACCAGAAGATCCGAGTCACCCATGACCAAGATTTCCTTGACACCCATGTTTATAGCCAACCTCAAACCTAAAATACACGCCTCATATTCGGCCATATTATTAGTGCAATAGAAACAAAGCTGAGCTGTAACAGGGTAGTGTTGCCCTGTCTCAGAGATAAGTACCGCTCCTATCCCGACGCCTTTCGTATTAGCAGCCCCATCAAAGAAAAGCTTCCATCCTGGCCTCTCGACCTGCTCCAATTCATCAACATGCATTACCTCTTCATCAGGGAAGTATGTCTTCAAAGGTTCATATTCTTCATCTACTGGATTTTCGGCCAAATGATCAGCCAACGCGTGCTTTCATTGTTGTCCTGGTCACATAGACAATGTCGAATTCCATGAACAAGATCTGCCACTTTGCGAGCCTCCCTGTGGGCATGGGCTTCTGAAAAATATACTTCAATGGGTCCAACCGAGAGATGAGGTAGGTAGTATAAGATGATAAATAATGTTTCAACTTCTGCGCTACCCAAGTTAAGGCACAACACGTCTTCTCAAGTTAAGTGTACTTCACCTCGTAAGATGTAAAATTCTTGCTGAGGTAATAGATTGCTTTCTCTTTCTTTCCCATGATGTCATGTTGCCCCAATACACAGCCAAAAGAATTATCCAATACTATCAGATAAAGAACCAAAGGTCTTCCCTGCTCAGGCGGGACCAGCAAAGGTGGATTAACCAGGTACTCCTTAATCTTGTCAAATGCTGCCTGACATTCATCAGTCCACTCGACCACAACATTCTTCTTTAGCAGCTTGAAGATGTGCTCACAAGTCGTCGTGAGCTGAGCAATGAACCTACTGATGTAATTCAGCCTTCCAAGCAAACTCATCACTTCTGTTTTGTTCTTTGGCGACGACAACTCTTGAATGACTTTGATCTTCGACGGGTCCAACTCAATACTGCATCGACTGACCACGAATCCCAGCAGTTTCCCAGATAGGACACCAAATGCACATTTTGCTGGATTAAGCTTGAGGTTGTACCTGTGTAACCTCTGGAAAAACTTCCTCAGGTCCTTGACATGGTCATACTGCTTCTTCGACTTTATGATCACGTCATCTACATAGGCCTCAATTTCTCGATGTATCATGTCATGAAACATGATGGTCATTGCCATCATATATGTTGCCCCAGCGTTCTTCAACCCAAATGGCATGACCCTATAGCAATACGTTCCCCAGGGCGTGATGAATGCCGTCTTTTCTACATCTTTCTCGTCCATTAAAATCTGATGATAGCCCGCATAACAATCCACGAAGGAGCCAATCTCGTGCTTTGCACAATTATCAATCAATATGTGGATGTTTGGCAGTGGGAAGTTGTCTTTTGGACTTGCCTTGTTGAGATCACGGTAGTCAATGCACACTCTAGTCTTTCCATTCTTCTTCGGCACAGGCACGACGTTGGCTAACCAGGTGGATACTGCGTGACCTGGATGACCTTTGCATCAAACTCCTTGGTGACCTCTTCTTTGATTTTCACGCTCATATCTGTTTTAAATTTCCTTAGCTTCTGCTTGACAGGTGGGAATGCCGGGTCGGTGGGCAATTTGTGAACTACCAAGTCAGTGCTTAAACCTAGCATATCGTCATATGACCAAGCAAAACCATCTTTGTACTCAAGCAATGCTTTAATTATCTCTTCTCTGAGCTGTGGTTCCAAATGAACACTTATTTTCGTTTCCCGTACATTATCCTGATCCTCTAAGTTGATTGCTTCTGTGTCATTCAAGTTAGGTTTAGGTTTTTCTTCAAAATGGCTTAATTCTTTACTGATTTCCTCAAAGGCTTCCTTATCATCAGATTCTACTTCGTCAGCACACTCAATTTCTTGTATTATTATTTCGGACTTAGATTGGCATTTAAGACTGGTCTGAAGACTCCTTATGCATTACACGTCACTGAAACCAGCATAAAAGGGACTGTACAAGAAGGAAAAGAAAAACAAAAATAAAAACTACCAGGAATGAAAAAGAAAGGAAATTGCATTTCATTAAACTTTAAGATAACAAGGTTTAACTCGTCCAAACTAACGGAACATAGCATCCGAATTACAACCTTGGAAATAATCCAGATTAAATTGAAAGGAAATCAAAACTAACTACCAAGACTCCCTCCGGGTAGGAAGGGGAGTAGCTTCCTAATTATTAAGCTTTGCATGGGGCCCCACGAACTGCACATCTGCTTTGCTCAGACCTTCTCCTGCCTCTAACACATTCACCTTATCAAACAGCTTTTCAAACCTCTCGATCAGCTCCTTGTCGGGATCAATCATGGAACTGGTCATTGTTGTTGCTAGGCACTTCTCAGTACCAGGCCTGACAAAGGAACGGGAAAGGCGGGGAATAGGTTTTAGAAGGGCCCATGCTTTTTTTTTTTCATCTTTCTAGCTCGCCTTATGTCCGCAGCAGTGGGCTTGAAGTCTAAACCAAAAGTATCCAGGTTTCCAGGAAGTGACACTGGCTGTATGATGCCCTACAAAGAAGCACCCAAGCCTTTTCCAGGTACGAATCTATTCTTCAACATATCTGAAACTACCATGATGGATGCAGCAGCTACCTTTGGCACAAGAATACACTCCCCTTCCGGGATCTTTTCAACTGATATCGCGTCCAAGACTTGATAAACCTATGGGCCTTTGTCGTCCTCAGCTTCTATGAAAGGCACAATGGCATTACCCAGAGCACACGAATTATCTTCCCCATGGACTACAATTTCTTGCCGGTCCCACTCGAGTTTGACCATATGGTGCAGGGTAGATGGCATCGTTTTTGCTACATGAATCCAGGGCCAGCCTAATAGGAGATTGTAAGAAACAGCCACGTCGAGCACCTGGAACTCCATAGTAAATTCGACCGGTCCTATCGTCAGTTCCAACACAATATCCCCAACTGAGTCCTTCCCTCCTCCATCAAATCCTCACATGCAAATGCTATTCTTGTAGATTCTCTCACTGTCCACCTTTAATTTGTCCAAGGTGGAAAGAGGGCAGATGTTTGCACTGGACCCGTTGTCGATCAGCACTCGAGTGACCACAAAGTCTTCACATTTCACCGTGAGGTAGAGTGCTCTATTATGCTGAGTGCCTTCCAAAGGCAGCTCATCATCAGAGAATGTAACCTTGTTAACTTCAAAAGTCTTGTTTGTTATTTTCTCTAGGTGGTTCACAGAGATCTTATCGGGAACATGATCTTCATTCAAAATTTTCATTAGTGCCCGACGATGCTCATCCGAGTGGATCAATAATGATAGCAATGAGATCTGCGCCGGTGTCTTTCTCAGTTGTTCTACAATGGAGTAATCTTGCGCCTTCATCTTCTTCAAGAATTCTTTTGCTTCTTCTTCAATTACGGCTTTCTTTACTAGTAATGGATTATCTTTGGCAATTTTGGCTCTTCTCAACTGTTCAGGGGCAAAACATCTTCCTGAGCGAGTAAGCCCATGAGTTTCACAAACTTCTTCTTTAACTTCCTTCCCCTTATACATTATTGTCACTCGGCCATAATTCCATGGAACGACCTTTTCACTAATTATTGGTAACTGAGTCACTGGCTTGATAATAACCAGCTCTGCGCGAGCACCTTTCACGATCACAACGGGCTTGGTAATTGCCCCCAGCACCACCATTTTAGCTGGCTCTTATTTTACTGTAACATTGCTCGAAGGCTCCTTCTTCACCATCACTACTAGTTCTTGTTTTACTATAATACTGCTCAAAGGCTCCTTTTTAACACCGCAACTGGTTCTTGTTTTATTGAAACACTGCTCGAAGACTGCTTCTGTACCACCACGACTGGTTCACTAACTGTATCTTCTATATTGATCAATGTCCTCCCATTAGTTGGTTTCTCATTCGGCCTGTCCTCACTAGCCCTGATCATCATTACAGTTTGTGAAGGCTTCTTATGCTCTCCCTTTTGTACTAACTCAATAATATGGGCCTCGTGATGGGTTGGTAGTGGATTCTGATTGATGTTAGGCGTCTCCGGGGGTTGTACCTCAATTCAACGGGTATCAATGAGCTCCTGGATAGCCGTTTTCAATTTCCAACACTTCTCCATGTCATGTCCCGGTGCCCCCGAACAATACTCACAACTCAACGAATGATTAAGATTTCTTGGAAGGGGATTCAGAAACTTAGCTTCAATTGGAATCAACATTCCTAACTGCCTTAGCCTATGGAATAGACTGGTGAATGACACTCCCAAGGGGGTGAAAGTTTTCTATTTCTGTGTCGCTCTTTCTTGAAAGTTTGGCTAGCCCGAAAACCTATTCCGGGGGGATTCTTGTAGGCTCTTGGAGGTAGGTAAGTGCTTTGGGGAGTTGAGTAAGTATTTTGTAGGGTAGGAGCGCGCCGTTGCGCATGGGTAGGAGGTTGGGGGTATGTTTGGGCATGGTGGACAGAGAACTGGGGATCAGAGGGTGGGTAATAGTGCTGTGGTAGGCTATATAGAGCGTGGGGGTAGGTTTGGGGATGGGGTTGATGTTGATTGTAATATGGTGATGGGTCCCTGGACCAAGCTCTTGATTCAACTACTGCAACATCTTCTTTCTTTTTCTTTCCCAATACGCCTCCGGTGCCGCTTTGGATAGCCTGTGTAGTTGCCTTGATTGCCGAATAACTCATGATTTTGTTGGATTTAAGTCCTTCCTCCACCATACTTCCCATTTTTACTACTTCGTTGAAAGATTTTCCCACTGCTGACCCTAAATGACCATAGTAGGTGGGCTCCAAAGCCTGCAAGAAGTAATCAACCATCTCGCTTTCTTTCATTGGAGGGTCGACCCTTGCTGCATGCTCTCTTCACCGGAAACTGTATTTTCGGAAGCTTTCCCCGGGATTTTTCTCAATTTTAGTTAGTTTATCAGGGGTTTGGAACAAAGGTTCACTAGAGGATCTGTGTAATGCGGCAGGTGGAGGGGCCACAAACACAGGGGTAGTTGATGGTGGAGGGCATGGGATTTGTTTGGGTGGTGGAGGTGGTGGAGTTTGGGAGGTGGTTCCGTAGTACTGTTGGTAAGTAGGAAAGGCTGAAGATGAGTTCACTGTGGGAGGATCCTGAGGCTGAGCTAACGGTGGGATGTAAGCAGGGTTAGCAGGGTAGGTTGGTGGTGGGTGTCCCTTTGACCAGGCCTGGTATATCTCGGCCATTTGCTGCTTCAACTTGTACATTTCCTCCTTCATTGCATTAACATCCAATTCTTCCTACTCCCTTGACGGGTCGACGATGCTTGCCTCTAACTCCTAGTTGACCATGTTTGCTTTGTTCTTAGACCAGGTGTTGTAGGAATGAGTTGCCAGAATGCAAGTCAACTAACCACATGCCTGGACTCATCAACAACAACTTTGTTAGCGGTTAGATCATTAATAAATAGGCAATCGCACATTTTGGGAATGAATGCACCTAAGCAGTTAATCGTTTCTATTATGCATTTGCTCGGTCACTTGCATTATCCCGACCTTTCTTTTATTTCCCTATGCAAATTTTCTCTCCTCTTTTTTCTTCTTTTCTTCTTGCCTTTGTTTTCTCTTGTTCCTATTCTCTCCTTTCCTCAAATTTCTTTCATTTTCTCTTTTTTCTTTCATTTTTTCCCGCTCTTTTCTTTCCCTTTCTTTTCATTTTCTCTCTTTTTCTTCCTTTTTTTCTCTTTTTTTTTCTTTCGGTTACGGTCGAATCCTATGAAGATTGCCTACGTATCATGATCCCACATGAATCAGACCAAGAGTAGTTCTTGCAGATAAGAGGTAAATAAACAATAAAACATTTTGTAATTTTCAATTTTTCATAACAAAACAACTTCTGATTACAAAAATTCGAAAACCAACAGACCCAAATAAGAACTAATAGACTCCAATGAAAGACGAACTACAGACTCGAAGAACAACTAACCCACATAAAAAGAAAAATGCAGACTCCAACATAAACTGACAGACTCTAATGAAAAATAAATACAGACTCCCACAACTGACAGACTCTAATGGAAAGGAAATACAGACTCAAGATATCATGAATACATTAGTGCTTCAATTGCCCCTGGGACTCGCAAGGCATCATTCGGCCTTGCCGTGGGTCGACTAGCTAAATCCCCTTGGAGGTGGTGGAGATCTTCCATTACCCTGCGAACAAAAAGAATCACTGTGGCGAAGAACATAGATCTAGGCATATCCTCACAGCTGCGACATTTTGTTGCGATGTAATGAGCGATTCTTCTGATTCTCTCTCTAATGACACCTTTCTCTTGTAATAACTGCCCAATCTGCTCAGTTCTGGCTCCCAAAGTTTGTTCGGCTACCTGATTCTACTCTTGAAGTTGTTGCAAATCCATTTCTAATTGTGCCATTGCCATATAACACTGTTCTCTTTCAACCTTGAAATCTTTTGCCTGTTTGATTTTCTTATTCTCCGTGATGATGATCTTTTTATTTAATCCCGCCACCTCACTGTCAAACTCTTCTTTTAGCTGCTTAACCAGATGTGCTCGTTCTGCCACATTTTTAGCAAGTTGTTTCCGAGCCCTGGGTAATTCTTTTTCTGCTTTGTTTAAATCAAAAATATAGTCACTCACCTTCTATCTCAAATTATCTATGAGTTTTGCATCTTTGGCTCTTCGGACAGGATTTTCTACCGCTATTTTCATTTTTTGAATTTGGGCTTGAAGGGCCTCATTTTCTTCGGCTAGTTTCTTCTTTTTGCCTTCATTCGCAGAGGCCTGAAAATCTTTCTCAAATTGCAAATCCATGACTTGCTTCTCCAGTTTGCCTATTGTAGCCCTGTACTTGTGTTCTTCAGCCAACCAGTCCCACTGTTCCTGCGACGCCTCGATGAATTCCTAGACATGGGGCCTTTTAGTTGGTCTCTCAAACTCAATTTCTCTCCTATACCAAGCAAGGTATCCTGGCGACACCTCACCCCTGGACCGATCTCGTACACAAGTATTTGCTGTTAATTACTGACATTCGTTCCAAATTTTGCGAACTACTGCTTCATGAAATTGACCATCAGGCCCGATCTCAACTACTTGGCCACTGAGAACTTCATCCTTCGGGACTATTTGACATCTTCCCAACTGCCTCAGAACTCGATACGGGGCATAGGGCTGAATACTCCTAAGTCCCATCAATTGGAAATGAGGTCCGACGTCTAGCATATATATGATTTCGTCCACAGATAACCACCCAAATGTCCACTCTATCCGGCATGCAGTGATGGAACGAAGGCATGTTACCCATTCTGCGACCCCCTCTAGTAGGCTAATCCCCTTAACCCTCGTAGGAAATACCTCTATGCATGTCTTCTCTGACAACCCATAACTCATAAATCGAGGACGGTGGCACAAGTGCTTGATCATCCACATCTGCAGCAACACATTACACCCCTAAAAAAAGTCCTCGCCGACTCTGCAAACAGTAAGAACGCGGAAGATTTCGGCCACTATCATGGGTGCGAGGGTGCTGTTGGCTTGATTAAGTAAAGTACTAACAATCCCAGCTACTCGTATGTCAATATTCCCGTCTTTTCTAGGGAACACCAGAAGAACTAGAAAGGCCACCATAAATGCAAAGCGCCTATGTTCTTCCCACTTAGGGCGGTTTCCTTTACTATAGATTTTGTTTTCTGCCTTGTTAAATCCTCCTACATGACCATATCTATTGTATATGAACGTCATAGTACAAAAACCAACTGCCAAGTCCGGGTTGTGTACCGTCCTGCTTATTTTCAATGAATCCAGAAACCTGTGTACGGCTACAGTCCTTGGAGTAATCAGGTATTGGTGTCTCAGAGGAACCTTGGGACCCCCGATGTATGCGAATATCTCATCTAGTATTAGGGTAAGCTCAAATTCCGAGAAGTGAAATACATTATGAGCCGGGTCCTAGCATGTGACCAAGGCCCTTATGATGTCTCCCCTGGGTATAATCTCTAATAGTCCGGGAAGGACCCCCAAGTATTTCTTGACCTCGTCATGCCCTTCTCCACCTAAATCATTCCACCACAACCGCAACTCCAAAGGAATTTTACTTATGAATGAGGAAGGTTCATTTTGGATTGTGCTCATCCTGCACATTTATTAAAGGGATTAAGTGACTTAGTCATGGATTTATTCTATTTGACTCCAAAATCAAAATTTGACTCTTTTTTCCTTCATATTTTCTAATTCTAAGACCAAAAGTCCAGCTTTGCCGATACGACCTTTCAGCACCTCTAAAGGAAGATTTTAAGGCTGTGCCCGCTAACTGGTCAAAAAATTGGAAAAAGACCATAAGTGGATGGTTATGCAAATTCAGCCTCCCGGCGTCCCTATCGGGAACATTCGGCTATTTTTGACAAAAACGACATCACCTTAACAAAATTTATTCATTTTGGGCTATTTTTGCAAAAAGAAGTTAGACCCGATGAGGCTTGCCTACGTATCCCATGCCCTGTGAGAATCAAACTGACATAGTTCGGGCAAACAAACAAATAATTTTTGAAAACAAGACTCTTTTTTTTATTAGTAAATAAAACTAACTATTTTTGAAAATAAGACTTTTTTTTCTTTTTTCTTTCTTTCTTTTTCTTTTTTTTGTCTCAAAAAATTCGGTAGAGTTTCGACACTATTTGGACATTGGTTTTGTTTTTCCAACACAGGCGAGTAACTCTCTTTAACCTCACACTGCTATTCCTTCCTTTAAAACCCGGTTAGCATGCGAATCCAAAGCACATAAATGCACAAATAAGATGCATGAGGGTGGTCTATTATTCCGGGTACACCTGTCCTAGACGGACCCAACCCCTATGTTGAGCCCCCTAAGTCAAAATGCACATGATGCAGATAAGCGTTCCTACTAGGGATCCGGCATGAGGCTGAGTTATTCTAAGTTCAAAACCTAGATATTTGTTCTAGACTGTGTACCCGATCGGACAACTCGAGTCGAGAAGGGGGCTATGTACCGGGGACCTGAAAGATCATCTTGCTTAGTAACTTGTCGGAGCCTCTTTCTTATTTCAAGGTATGACACTAACAGTATAGGGAGTCTCGACCAACAAGCATATCCTCGGAGATGAGAAGAGAAGGGTTTCGTAGCAGTTTTATATATACAGTTCAAATAATATCAAAGCGGTAAAAAGCAACATTTTGCACATTAAGTCCAAACATGTAATAAAATCAGATAACAGATAAAGCCAAATATAACAATATATCTAATCTCGAATTCTGAACCCTGAACCGAATTTTTGGGTTCTTTTCCCCAACAGAGTCGCCAGAGCTGTCACACCTCTTTTTTCTACTACACCCCCGTAAAGGGTATAATAAATAGGGAGTTATTTCCAACTTGAAGTGACAATCAAAACGGGATTTATTTAAGAGATTTAGAGTCGCCACTTTGGAGATTTATGGTGTCCCAAGTCACTGGTTGAATCCCAAATCGAGGAAAAGAATGACTCTGTTTAATAGTCCGTGAACCAGAAATCCGAGTCAGAAATTCTGTTAACCCAGTAGAAGGTGTTAGGCGTTCCCAGGTTCCGTTGTTCTAGTACGGTCGCTCAACTGTCATATTCGGCTTAAATTATCTGATTTTAAACAATTATGAACCTATGTGCAAATTTTAACTCTATTTACCGCTTTTATTTATTTTATTAAAGAAGATTGCAACGTCGTTAAAATACATCTCGAACCACGTCACATAAATGCACCCGTGATTTTTGACATAATTTAACTTCGCTGGGATTTGGATTTGGGTCACATAAATGTGCACCCGAGCTTAGGAACGTAATGTTATTAAACACGCGCCTACAGCAACCATGCGTTTGCACTTTGCGAGGGCCATGGAATTTGCTAAACGGCATGCCTCGAATTCTAATGCTGAGTTAAAGCCAATTAAACGAGGGCCACACAAT
The DNA here is from genome assembly GCA_026770625.1 of Nicotiana glauca. Lineage (NCBI taxonomy): Eukaryota > Viridiplantae > Streptophyta > Magnoliopsida > Solanales > Solanaceae > Nicotiana > Nicotiana glauca. The sequence continues at coordinate 48,752 of MU713107.1, forward strand.
TATCATTTTTGTTTGGTATGGCACACCTCGAATTGTATTAACCAAGTTTCCAAATCAAAATGGTCATAAACTATGAGTTATCTAATTATGGATCACCACCCAATTACTAAGAAGGAACTCAACTATTTAAACATTAATGAGCCAAGACTATAATGTAACTATGATCAAGAGAACCACGACTAATTATCAAGGACTCACACAATTAAAAAGATCTTGCTCGAGAAAGTAAAAGAACTGCATGAAAATTGACGACATTTGAACCAGTAACTAACTAAGGCATCGGGTACATCAAATCCAAGATTGGCTGGGCTTGGGGAGATCCCAATCAGAGAGCCTAACTCTTCAGGCAACCACTCAAGTCAATCGTCACTTGGGTCCAAGATCGAACCCATATGACAGCAATACCAACGAGATTCAGATTTCATGCTTGAAATGTGATCTACTGGGAGCATTTAACAAAACAAGTCAAAATAATTATCTGATTGGCCATCTACACGAGTAAATGAATTTCAAAGTTCTTATAAAGTCTCAAATTCAATATAGTTATGCTCCAGAATTGGACTAAGCCTAACCGTATAATGATGTTGTCAATAAGAGAACATATCACTGGATTATTCCACTACTCACATTGTTGACACAATTTATTAACATCTAACTTCAAACATATTTTAGCTAGTTTGGCTCAATTAAATTTAACCAAAGATAGTGATTTATTTCATTAAAACTCAAATCCCACAATTCAGTTAATCAATAAGAATTCCTGTGTCACTGAACCCAATTGATGAAACACTCCAAATAATCATAACATAACAACTTGACAAGAAGAATGAATGCAACCAAAGCATGTCTAACAAAATTCATAAAGGGAATCAATAGAGAGAGTCCCTAATCACGGCAAGTTTAATACATCATATAGTGTCTAAAACAGCTATGTATCCTACCAAATTCAGACCAATCCTTAGGACAAATGTACACAAAAGACAAACTAAAACCAGACAATAGCATCACAAACTAAGATTGATATTTTCATTCGACTTCAACTAATCACAGATCTTTATACAAGTCCTAATCCGACTTCATTTCTTCCATAGTTCAAGAGGATACCCGGAATTTGAAAGTAAAACAGAAGAAATGAGGGTCAGCAGCAGAATCAGTAGCAGGAACAGGAACCAGCAACACAATCAGCCCAGAAATGATTGAGAAAAACCAGCTTAGAACCAAAATTGACACAATCGAAACTTGAACCAGAAATGAACCAAAACACTTAGACACCAACTGATCCAAACCATTTTAAGCCTCAATTGCTCAGAATTCAACAAAGAAGAGATATCACTGGAGTTTCTCAGAATTTTCCTTCAATAAAATAGTAGAAGTTTTTTCTCCTAAGCCTTCAGGGATTTTTTTGCTCTCTAATCCTTAGATTTCAGAATGTGTAGCCTCTGTATTTTTTCTGGATTTCAGCTCTTCAAACCTTTCCCTCTAAGGCAAGAAATGATGCCTTTATAGGCAAACAACTAGGGAAGCACTACAGGTTTTATTTTTCATTTTAGTCCCTTTTTAATTCTTGTTTTTAGCTTAGAAACCCCCTTACTTACTGACTTGCTACTCAAGTTACACCACTATGATTCTGGAATTACAATTAGAACCCCTTCTAGGTGCTTCTATGGGCTTCTAATTTCTGTTACCAAAGATTCCCTGTCCCCAAATACCTAAACTACCCTTCACACCCCTGCTAATTACCCTTCAAAACCAGAATGTGTCATGGGTTAACCTTTACCCAACCGTTCTTACCCAAGAGGGCCCGAATTGACCCAAAGTCCAAACCCACACCCTGGGCCCATATACTAAAGACTCAAACTGATTTATCAAATTACTGACTAACCTAAATAATCCCAAAAAAAACCAAACTTAAGCAAAATAAAATCAAATAAAGTACTAATACTAATCACACCACTTAATAGCTAGAACCACTGATTTTAATTAAACTAAAATTAATTCAAACACATGAAAATGCAAGAAACAAGAAAGAAAGAACAACGAAGAAAGGGAAATCACCTAAAGCAAGAAAATCAAATATGACTAATCATGCTTTCATTTCATCATGCCAACAAAAGTGATTGAAGAAAATGACAAAGAAGAAACGAAGCAGAAAAGTTTTGAAAACAAACAAATCCAGACTAGATGAGGCAAACAAGCGACAATTGATAAAACAAAAAATAAAAGAAAAATGAAAGAAATTAAAGGTAAAATACCTAAGGAGGAAACCCGAACAAATCTTGATTTCATCACTCGACCTTCGATTATTGGCCGAAGTGGGCCACAATCGTGTGTTTTCAAATGAAAACACACGACTGGAGCAAATTTCGACCTCCAATCTTAGACCCCTTGACGATTTGAGATTTGGAATTAGGGTTTGTCCTTCGTGACAGATTCGATAGGTCTCTGCGACATTTGAGGGGAACTAATACAGGACTTAATCATGAGAGAGGTGAAGGGGGTCAGGGGATGTTGTTTTGAGATGGTTTGGAGGCGGCGCCTAGGGTTTGGGTTATTTGACAACTTTGATGGGGATTTGGGGGAAATGAAGGTCAGATTTGTGATGAGGATGACGAGGAGTATGGTGTAATTTTGGTTTCGTTTGGTGACCGGCCGCCGCCGTGAGGCGATTTCCGACGGCGGTCTAGGGCGGTAGACAATTTTTCTCTGAAGGGGGTGTCTGAGCACGTGATTTTTGCCCTAAGCAATTTTATTCCAAAAGTTTCAAATAAAATGATTTCTTTATTATTTTACCATTTTTGTGGATTTTTGTTGAAATTGGTGTTAATTGTTGCATTTTAATTTATATTAAAAAATATAAAAAATATACACATGCATTAGGGGTTTTATTTTATAATTTTAGTATTAATTCATTTTAAAGAAAAAATAAAAAAAAATAGCATTTTTGCGCTTTAATTGAAAAATTACCATAAAATAGAAGTTAATTAGTTTAATAATTTAATAAAATCAGAAAAATAAATAAAAAATATAAAAGAAAAAGAAAATACAGAAATATAAAGGAAAAATAAAATACAGAAAATAATAATACAAAAATAAAAGTGAAAATAATTATAAAAATACAAAAGGAGGAAAATACAAAAGAAAGAAAAGAATTGTTAACTGGGCCAAATTAATGACCCAAATCAGAAACAACCGCCCAGGCCCAAAGGGATTCTACCCGGTCTGCCCATTTTTATATCAAAATGACCCTGTTTAAGTATAAAGGGATCTGGGCCGTTGAAATAATCAATCTAACGGATGGAATTAACATCTATAATAATTTCAACGACGTCGTTTCTTGAGAATTAATCACGGCCATTGATCTCTGATGATCTAACGGCTGAGGGTGGTCTTTCATTTAATCAAACGGTGCCGTTTCGAGTCCAAGAGGATCTCAACCGTTGATTTTCCCAATCCAACGGTCCAGAATCACAAATGGTCTTTTAATATGACCAAACGTTACCCCCTTTTCATTTTCACTCTTTTTCTTCCCTATCAATAAAACCTAGCCGCCCTAAAATTCCCTCAGTCCCCGCCGAAACCCTACCAGCGGGAGACACCAGTTATGCCAATCCCTCCGCCCTCAACACCACCTGACCATCTCAACCTCTTCTTCCCACCCCTCTACTTCTTTTTCCTCGAATAAGTCCCCATATTCTCGAATCTTCAAATTAGTATCTAGTTCCGGCGAACAACCCTTCTTCTAAATCAAGTCAAAACTTCACCATAGCCTCCTTCTTGTGTCCCTCGCCCTATTCTGACATTCTCAAGTCATAAAAATCACTGGAAAAGGTTCAAATTGAAAATCAAAGTCTCCGGTGACCCCAAAATTCAAGAAAAGGCCATAAAAGGCCTCATGAACGCCGGAGTCGGTCTTTAAAAGAAAAAGAAGAAAGGAAAAAGCCATACTGTAGAAAAAATAACG
>MU713108.1:0-33307 GCA_026770625.1 Nicotiana glauca
AATTTAAATAACTAATCCCGTTCCGACCGTCCTTTATTTGGAAAAACTCTTTTTACGCTTATACATATATATATACCCCTTTCGCCGGGAGTATGTTAAAGCGCCGTGAAAAAAGAGGTGTGACACAACTCAATTACCATACTACACACCAACAGTCCCAAATTTTTACTAACTCCTAAAAGTTTCGAAAATTTTGCCAGAATTTCTTTTGTAACTGGGCCTATCCACTTGTCATAGAGCCCTAGAAGCATATCCTAACAACATATTCATGATCTAATGACGTTGAATAACATCAAAAAAACACTGACCATGGCTTCATAAGCAATATATAATCAAAAGGAACACCTTTACATTAACTGGACAAGTGATACAAAATTCATAGGAAGTAACTTTATAGAAACTATTACATAGCTATCTAAACAGATGAAGGTACGTCTTTTTCATTTCTTCCTCGGCCTCCCAATAGCCTCTTCAACCTGTTGGTTTCACCATAGCATTTTCATAGAGGTGATTTATTTATTCCTCAACTTTCGGACTTGCCTATCAAGAATGGCAACTGGAATTTCTTCATATGACATTTATTCTTTAACCTCGATAGTCTCAACTAGCATAATAAGCGATGAATCTCCAACTACCTTCTTCAAAATAGACACATGAAATACCGGGTGCAGTAATTACATCTTAGGTAGTAACTCAACCTTGTATGTTGCTTGACCGATCCACTAAATGATTTTGTATGCCCCAACATACCTCAGACTCAATTTCCCTTTCTTTCTAACCGCATTATACCCTTCATGGGGGGAACTTTCAAGAATACCTAATCATCTTCTTTGAACTCCAAATCCCTGCGATGAACATCCAAATAGTACTTTTGACGAATCAAAGTGGTTTCAACTTCTCCTTAATGAGCTTAATTTATTCCATAGCCTGATGCACAAGGTCTGGTCCTATCAACTCAATTTACCCAATCCTGAACCACCTAATGGGAGATCTACGCCTCCTACCGTATAACGCCTCAAATAGTGACATCTGAATACTAGCATGATAGCTGTTGTTGTAAGAAAATTCTACTAGTGGCAAATGGTCATCCCAACTACCTTTGAAGTCAAGAACCTAAGCACGCAACATATCCTCAAACGTATACATAGTCCGCTCTGCCTACCTGTCGGTCTGTGGATGAAAGGTTGTACTAAGATTCACTTGAGTACCCAAACCTTGGTAAAATTTCTTCTAAAATTTGGCCATGAACTGAGCCCCTCGATCAGAAATGATAGAAACTGGAGTGCCATGCAGCCTGACTATTTCCTTGATATACAACTGTGCATACTGTTCCGCTATATTGGTAGATTTAACTGGCAAGAAGTGTGCTGATTTCATGAGCCGATCCATAATTACCTAAATTGAGTTAAACCTACGCGGAGAGCATGGTAGTCCTCCCACAAAGTCCATGTTAATCATTTTCCCACTTCCACATTAGAATTTCTATGCTCTGTTCTAACCTACCGAGCCTTTGATGCTCGACCTTCACTTGCTGACGGTTTGGACATCTTGACATAAAGTCTGCCACATTCCTCTTCATGTCATTCCACCAATAGACTTCCCTGAGATCATGATACATCTTCGTAGAACCTGGGTGCTCAGAATACCTATAAGTGTGAGCTTCAGCCATGATTCTTTCCCAAAAGCCATCTACATTTGGAACACATAGTCGCCTTTGGTACCATGGTGGGTACTATCATCCATGCCAAGAGAAAAAGTTGTAGTCTTGTGCTTATAAATCCCCTCCTTCAGTTGTACGAACAATGGATCATTGTATTGCTTCTCCTTGACCTCCGCCACAAGCAATGATTAATCCATATTTTGTATAATTACCCCTCCTTCATTAGAGTTCGCAAGACAAACCCACAAACTAGCCAACTGGTGAACCTCCCTAGACGACGACCTTCGGTATACCTCCAATTGAGCCAAACTACCCATAGATTTCCGGCTAAGAGCATTTACCGCAACATTGTCTTTCCTCGGGTGATATAAAATATCGATGTCGTAGTCTTTGAGTAACTCAAGCCATCTTCTCTGCCTCAGACTCAACTCTTTCTGTTGGAAAATATATTGAAGTCTCTTATGGTCCGTGAATACATCCACATGAACCCAATATAGATAATAACGCCAAATCTTAAATGCAAACACCACCGCCGCAAATCCTAAGTCATGTGTTGGATAGTTCTTTCCATGATTCTTGAGTTGCCTAGAAGCATAAGCTATAACCTTTCCATGTTGCATTAATACACATCTCTGCCCAATCCTTGAAGCATCTCAATGCAGCACGAACCCATTTGTACCCTCAGGCAGGGTCAACACCGACGTTGTAGTCAATATTGATTTCAACTCCTAGAAGCTCATTTCACAAGCCTCGGTCCATTGGAGCTTAACCGCTTTCTGCGTCAATTTAGTCAATGGAGAGGCAACTGTAGAGAACCCCTCCACAAACTTCCTGTAACACCCTACTGACGTTCGGTCAAAACTACATATATTTAACCATTGGTGCCTCACATTTTAGTACTTTTAATCATCTTTTGAGTATTAATTATATCACTTTATGCTTGATATTATATTTTAAATATTTAGGAATAAATCGGTATGAAGATGAAGAGATTTGGAGCAGAATTAAATAAAATGCGTAAGGAAAAAACAATTAAAATAATTATAAATAAGGGGGACACCCTTTGGGTTTTGTCCCCCCAAGTGGAAGACAAAAGAAAAGGAACTGTCTCAAGGGAAAACCAAGGATTTTTGAAGTGAAAATGGAACAAGCTCACTGGATCTAGTGTTAGGGCTAGCGCATGGCGCTGGCCTGGACCCTGCATTACGGGATTTTTTCTATTTCATCCAGGAAAATGTTATTTCGGCCCTACAAGGCCCCAACTCATGTAAAAGGAGTCCTAAACCTATTTTGGAGGAGGAGGACGTTTTTGAGAGGAAAACACAAGCACATAACCGTCATGGAGGACGTTTTTGAGAGGAAAACACAAGCAAAAGCCCACATGGAGGCCGAAATTCATCAGATTCCCCATCGTTTACCACGAAACTTAGCAATTTTTATATTTCTTTGGATGATTTATTATTTTTCTACCATGTCTATGTGGAGCTAAACTTTACGTTCTAGGGTTAAGGTTCTTACATGACTATTATTATTCGAATATTGATTTTGATTTCTTGATTTATCATATTAGTTTATTTATTCAATCCTGCGCTTAATTATTTAATTGATTGATCACGAATCGAATACTATCTACGAATATAGAGTTGAACTCGAAAGTGGAAATTCTAGATTGCCTATAAGATTGAGTAGAGCAAGTTCTTGAACCTGGGCATCGGGGAATGGATTCGCAGTTAGGATAGATATATACCTAATTGCCTTGCTTAGTTGATGTGCAAGAATTATAAATGCATTTTTGTTGATTCTAACTCCATAGACATATAGGCGTTATGTTAGCTTGAATATGCAAGTAAAAACTTGACATATTCTTATGAGCAATATTAACCTTGTTAATCAATAAACTAGATAAATTAGTTAGTCAATTCAAGTGCAGAATACAATAGGAATGTTAGATAGCCCACAACCCTAGATCGTTTTATCACATTGATAACATAATAATCTGCGCTTCTCTGTTTAAAGTTTATTAGTTATTTTCTTTTTAGTTTAATTACTTTATAATCACTACTTTTGGGTTTAATTCTTATTTAGATAATTAGGATAGTCTAATTTAGTTAATAGCTAATCATAATTTCTCATGGGTTCGACATCCGACATTTAGTCATTTTATTATTTGATGACCTCGTATACTTGCGTGTGCGTTTGGCCGCAACACCCTACTAAGCCCAAGAAACTGCGAATCTTTGTTGGAGCTGTAGGTCTAGGCCAATTCTTCACTACTACAATCTTTTGAGGATCAACCTTAATTCCTTCTCTAGAGATTACATGACCCAAGAATGTGATAGATTCAAGCCAGAATTCATATTTCAAAAGCTTCACATACAATTGGTGCTGGTGAATAGTTTGCAGAACTGCCCTGAGATGATCGGCATGGTCCTCTCGACTTCATGAATGTACAAGAATATCATCAACATAAACTATCACAAAGAAGTCAAGAAAAGGCTTGAAAACCCGACATATAAGATCCATGAAAGTTGTCGGGGAATTTGTTAAATTCAAAGTGCATATATCGGGTCCTAAAAGCCGTCTTCAGAATATCTTTCTCCTTGACCTTCAATTGGTGATACCCCGACCGTAAATCAATTTTGGAGAAGTACTTAGCACCTTGCAATTGATTACACAAATCATCTATCCTTGGTAATGGGTAATTATTTTTTATTGTGACTTTGTTGAGCTGCCGGTAGTCAATACACATACGTAGCGACCCATCTTTCTTTCTTACAAAGAGAATCGGTGTGCCCCAAGGCGACACGCTCGTTTGGATGAAATCCTTCTCTAACAAATCTTTCAATTGCTCTTTTAGCTCCTTCAATTCTGCCGGTGCAATTCTATAAGGTGGAATATATATAGGTTGTGTGCCTGGCATTACATCAATCCCAAAATCAATCTCCCTGTCTGTCAAAAACCCGGGGAGCTCATCTGGAAAGACATCTAGAAATTCATTCAAAACGGGCACAGACTCAAGTGTAGGTTCCTCAGCATCGGTGTTTGCGACCCAGACCAAATGATAGATACACCTCCTGTTAATTATTTTCGTGGCCTTAAGGTACAAAACAAACTCGCCTTTTGGCACCATATTATCCCCCTTCCACTCAACAACTAGCTCGTTAGGAAATTCAAGCCTGAACTATGGGAAGATGGTAGCATTTGCTCAAGCTATAAAGAACCGTAAATTGAAGAACAGGATGGAGCGAGAGGGTAGCAGCAAGGCCTGGTCCGCGGGCAACTTTGGGAAGTCATTTGGTGGGGGAAGATCAACTTTTAGGGGAGGGCCATCATGGCCATCCCAGTCTTTTGCTCAGTCTTTAGCCAGTGCACCGCCATCGGGGCCCAGTCAGCAATAGTAGTGGAGTCGTTTTAGGCCCAGTCAGGGCAACAGGGGACGTCACCACCATGGTCGGTCAGGAGGAAGATCCTAGCAGCAGCAGAGGCCCCCATGCCCCAGGTGTGGGAAGATGCACTTGGGGATTTACTACATGGACCTACCCATACGTTACAGTTATAGTTTGAGGGGCCATATTTAGAGAGAGAGTCATTCATCCCACCAGGGTGCAGGTAGGGGCACAACATTGCCATCCAGTCCTGCAGTTACTACGTCCTCAGCACCCTCTCCAGCTCGAGGCACTCCAGCACCCGCAGGGCATGGCACAACTAGGGACGGTGAAGTTCGGGAGGAAATACTCAAGTGTAGGTTCCTCAACATCGGTGTCTGTGACCCAGAACAAATGATAGATATACCTCTTGTTAATTATTTTTGTGGCCTTAAGGTACAAAACAAACTCGCCTTTTGGCACCATATTATCCCCCTTCTACTCAACAACTGGCTCGTTATGAAATTCAAGCCTCATAGTTCTAGTTCGACAATCGAGCTTGGCAAAACATGAATAAAGCCAATCTTTTCCCATTATTAGATCAAAACCAACCATTCCTAATTCAATGAGATCGGCTATGGTATAGTGACCACGTACCGTGACAGCACAATCTCTATAAACTCGCGCGGCCATAATGAACTCACCAATTGGAGTAGATACAGAGAACAACTCATGAAGTTGTTCTGGGTCTATCCTGAACTCCATAGAAACATAAGGCGTAACATAGGACAAGGTGGAACTAGGATCAATAAGAGCATACACATCATGAGATTGGACAGTCAGAATACCTATGACAACATCTGGAGAAGCCTCTGCAGTCTTTCGACCACTCATAGCATAAAAACGTCCGGGTCCTCCCGAACTCCACCGTCCCTAGCTGCGCCATGCCTTGAGGGTGCTGGAGTGCCTCAAGCTGGAGAGGGTGGTGAGGACGTAGCAGCTGTAGGACTGGGTGGTAATGTTGTGCCCCTACCTGCACCTTGGCGGGATGAACGACTCTCTCTCGGAATATGGCCCCTCAATCCATAACTGTAGCATATGGGTAGGTCCATGTAGTAAATCCCCAAGTGCATCTTCCCACACCTGAGGCATGGGGGCCTTTGCTGCTACTGGGATCTTCCTCCTGACCGACCCCAGTGGTGACGTCCCCTGTTGCCCTGACTGGGCCTGAAACGACTCCACCACTACTGCTGACTGAGCCCCGATGGCGGTGCACTGGCTAAAGACTAAGCAAAAGACTGGGATGGCCATGATGGCCCTCCCCTAAAAGCTAATCTTCCCCCACCAAATGACTTCCCAAAGTTGCCCGCGGACCAGGCCTTGCTGCTACCCTTTCGCTCCATCCTGTTCTTCAATTTACGGTTCTTTATAGCTTGAGAAAATGCTACCATCTTCCCATAGTTCATGTCAATATTCAAGGCATTTGTGAAAGACTCATTACTAACCAAAGAACTAAGGCCCTGAAAAAACTGGCACACCTTGGCCTCCATAGTGGGCAACATATGAATAGCATACTTGGATAGGCGTGCGAAGTCCATATGTTACTCCCACACATTCCTGCTACATTACTTTAAATTCTCAAACTCAGTTGCATGGGCAGACTTTGTCTTGGCAGACAGGAAATGATCCATGAAGGCGTCAACAAACTCATTCCACTTCACTGGAGGGATCCCCTCATCACATGAGCCCTCCCATAGCTCAAACCAATAATAGGCCACCCCTTTCAGGCTATAGGCAGCCAACTCCACTCCTTCGTTCTCAGTAGCATGCATAACTCTGAGATTCTTATGCATCTAATCAATAAAATCCAGGAGGTCCCCCTCGAGATTAGCACCCGTGAACACTGGAGGATCTAGCTGAAGGAACCTGTTTACCCTAGAACTAGCAGAATCCCCTTACTGACTGGAGGAACTATGTGAAACATTTGATCTCTGGGCCTGGGAAGCCATTATCTACGCCAACATCTGTATGGATCCCCTAAGATCCCCACCAGAAATACCAGAACCAGAGGATGGGGCTGGAGGTTGAATCAATATATTAGTTAGAGGGATCATTGCACCCTCAGTGGATGCAGGAACTGGTGCAGTCTATTCAAGTGTAGTCCAATCAGGCAGTGTAGTAGTGGGAGGGAATATCGTCACCGCTCGGGTTCTCACCCGCACAATCAAATAAAGGATAAACTGCCATTCCTAAAGCAACATTGACTCCCTTTCCAGTTCTTTCTTTCTTCTTAGGTGCCATTTACTGAAAGTTAGAGCAATGCACGAGTTAGAGGAGGAACTATATAGAATATCAAAGAAGGGTATTATTCCTAAATTTCCAAGTAGCCTCCAATTTATAGATGTGGTCGACAACACACAGATAAAAAGGAATCTACTAGAAAGCTCCAAGACATCCTAGGACACATTCAAAATTTAGGCTCTGATACCAAGTTTGTCACACCCCAAACTCAGGGAGCGCGACCGACGCTCAACCGGGTGAACCCGACTGAGCAAGCCTATTAGATTCTCTCTACCCAAATCACTCGGGAATAAGGAGAAGTAATATTCTCACTAATTAAGTGATACGGAGACCATGTATACAATACTAAATTATCTCTATTAGTTACTTCATTGTTATGTTCAAAATACACACATCCTTATGATTAAGTGGAACACGAGTCCAAAACACCACATAACCCATATGACCTTTCCAACACCCATATATAATCCACACAGTGTCTATAGAACCTCTAAAGATACAGAAGAGTACAACAAAAGTGCCGGCAACAAGACCCTAGCTATAACTCAAGTACCAAACATAAGGAACAAAATATGCATAACCCCGAAATGAAATGGGGCTCACCAAGACTACCGCGAGGAGGATGCACCACTATTGACGATCAACACTATCTGCTATGGAACCATTTACATCCAGTTAAGATGCAGTGCCCCCGGTAAAAGGGAAGTCGGTACCGTCAAATGGTACTACTATGTATAAATAAATACCATCTTATTAGAATGAACAATGATACAAGAGGGAATAATTATGAAATCAATAGAAACCTTAAACAATATCATAACATCAAATTAAGAATCACAAGAGCTTTCAAGTAATTTCTATGACTTTAGGTTGGTGGGTCTTGAGTATCAATACACCATTATTCACAATACCACCGTATTCTTACACGGAGTTCGATCACGACCCGATCATCTAAGATGTCTCTTTTTAAACATCAACCACAAATCTCAATTTTAATTTCAATTTTCAGTTATAATTTTTAGCACAGTCACCACCATGTGTACGGCATGGCGTCTGATTACAGCCCGATCGACTAGGCCGTTTTGCCAAAGATATTACCATTTTCTATCAATTATCTCATTTCATACTTGTCTCTTGGCCATATTCCATAATTGAATTTTTTTTCCACATCCCAACGTTATTATCATCAACAACCAAAACAAAGCTTTTCAATCAAGACTTTGTTTACACATGTGGGCAATCTAAAACCTAAGATGCATAAAGACTTTTCACACAATTTGGCATAACAATCTTTATTCAAATTTTACTTGAAGTATAGGCATTTTTGTACATATTCCATATTTTTAACACACCCTCAAATGGTAAGATAACAGGATGAAAGCACTAGAATAAACATTGCACATATATTCTTCAATGCAAGCACATTCAAGATAACAATTTCTACAATGATCAATTAGGGACTTACACCGATTGCATGAACATCATGGGTTTCAAATCTAAGAAGAGGAGGTTTTAGCCATACATACCTCAATAGAGCTTCCTTGAATTCTACTATATTCTGGAACTCTTACCAAGTTCAATCTATTTTAGGAATATAACAAGTTGAACAAAAATTTAGAAAGATGATCATGATTCTAGCTCATTTGAGCACATTATAAAACACTAGGTGTGCATTATATTTTTAAGGCCCTTTTGTTAAGGATTTAATCATCCCTCACCCAATTCTTTACTATTTTAGCTTACAATTCTCCTAGACCCTTTTATCGCACATGCATGCAAGATAAACAACTCCCTAACCCAAGGATGGTCTTGCTAGTTACCCATGTTTAGAAGAATTTCGAATTTAGGAGATAGGGCATAGATTCTTACCTTTAATATGAGGAATTTCTTGTTAACCTTCAATAATTGAGAAAGAATTGTTGGATAATGGGTTGAAGGTTATCCTCTCACTCTAAGAACTTATCTCACTCTAAAAATATCAGGAATAACCTGAAAAATGACCCCTTGCATCTGTTTTATCAAAGTAGGGTTGGGTTATAAAATTTGAAAAATAGGAGCCCTGACACAGATCTGCGATCGCATATGCGACCGCACAATGCTTCTGTATTCCACAAAATGGGCCGCATAATTGGCCCTCTAAAACTAATATTTTCTGCTTTAGTCTGCAGCCAGTCTGTGGTCCACAGACATGTTCTACAGTCACCCAATGCACCGCAAAACCTCCATCTGATAAATCTCTAGGAATGATGTGTGATCGGAATACGGCACGCAAAATGGTTCTGCGGTCGCATAATGGGCCACGAAAATGACACCAAAAATGGCCCAAAAGACTGTGGCCCGTAGAGTAATTCTATGACCATATAATGGGACGCAGAAATGCCTTATTTCTGCCAACATTTTCCTTTAACTCCTCAATGCACTATTAAACCCAATCTCTACAATTTTTAACACATAAGCCTAACTTAGCACCATGAAATCCTGGATTTTAGGCAAAATTTCAAGGGGCATTACATTGGCATTAATGCCCTCATCAAAGCATGCTTTTGTATATCATTGTGCCTGCGCTCATTACTGGTATGTTAGACTCTGGAGGGGCGGACCGTGTCCAAGCACTAATCAAAAGCAAATATGGCCTGTTGAGGCATGCAGCCCAATCCAAATAACACTCTCAATATGACTCTTGCCCACCTCAGTCATCAATCTCTCAAGTCTCAACGGCTCACAATCCATATCACTCAGGCAAGCATCACCATACGTGAAAAAAAATAACAACATGTGATGTAGTAATTAATGTTGAGCTGAGACTAAGATATGATATACAAATGTGGAATCATGACTGAGTGTATAATTACAGTTAAGCCACATCTCCAAAACAACAAAAATAGCCTCATTAAGTCTCAAAAAAATAACCGCATAGCCTAAATATGATTTCTAGCATGAATCATAGCTTAGTAAATCTAACAAGTAATAAAAACAGGAAATATAATAAGGTATGGTAGCAACATAGTCCAAAAGTCCACCCGGATCGTGATTATCTTGGTGCACGCCCACACGCCCGTGACCTAGCATGTGCGTCAGACCAACACATCACAAATAACATGTTTTCATGGAATAATTACCCTCACATCCATGTTTAGAAATGTTACTTACCTTAAAACAGGCAACTCAATACTCCAAAAGGCCCTTGCCTAGCGAATCGGCCTGCGAGCGACTCGAATCTAGTCAAAGCAACTTACTACCATTAATAATATCTATAGGAAGCAATCCCAAATGATAAAGTTAAAGTCTTGAATCAAATATGTAAATTCAACCCTAGGCCCGCACCTAGGAACCCAACAAAACTCACAAATTCGGAACACCCATTCAATTACGAGTCAAACCATACTAATTTTATCCAATTCCATCCATAAATCTATTCTCAAATCACCAAATCTTACTCTCTAATAACATAGTCTAAAACACTCAATTTCACTTCAAACCCATATAAACTAGGTGTAATAATCAATGTGTAATATATATCAAAACATCAATAGTGATTAAACATCACTTATGTATACGGTGAAATCAGATGGCGCAATTTTCAGCCATTACAACGCCTCGGGAGCAACATTTCCAAGGGCTTGAGGCCACGATCGGATCTTATCACGGGAACATCAGTGTCTAGCCTCGAGGAAATGCAAATTGATGGTTATGGTAGCATAGTGGTAAGTTCCTTAGGCGCACAACTGAGGCTGATAAAGCTTAGAGGTCTAGCCCTGACCCGTATCTGGGCAGTAGGTGGCTTTGCCTGCCCTCCATACAAAAATACACAAGAACATTCTCTCTGCTCTCTAACATATTCTCTTGAGTCCATTAATTCATTTATTGCTTATATTCATCGTGTTCTATTTATTGTTCATCATTTATTTCTTGTTATCGGCCATAAAGAGCCATCTTTGATTTCATTCTTACTGTTAGTTGCCCATCGACTATCCTTGATAGCTCCCAGCTGAGCCTCAGACTTGACCTCGGAGTCCCGAATAAATAATCTCGAGACCCCGATCGATATTGACTCGGTTTGGTTACTTTCTTATTTTAGAGCTCTTATCTCACTTCTAAGTATTTCGCATAGCATCAACTGATTAATAATCGACATAAAAATGGATCACATATTTTTAGAATCCCATAATCAAATTTAATTGTTATTACCATTTCCACGGTGAATAGTTTGGCGCCCACTGTGGGGTTAAAAATAATAGTGATTATTTTCTTATTGGTTTAACCACATAACGCGAGTTATCTTTCACACTTGTCCTTATCCAAGATCTTTGATTTCAGGTCAAATGTCTAACTCAGTAAACGCACGTGAAAACATCATCCTTGAAGACCATGGAGAAAATAGTGTTTACGTCCCAGGTGTTGCTGTACCACCACAAAACCATGAGAACGCACCAGAACTAATTCCCATGGACGCAGTTTCATGCGATGCCCAACAGTAAAAATAAGCTCCCACACCGACTTGAACATACACCAAGGCGACCAATAAGAAGCCAAAAAAACCCCAGCTCGGGAAGAACGGGAGGTTAGCCTTCACGTTATTTTTGAAATGTTACAAGCACAATAGCTGGCTATTGCTCAGCTGCAAAGTCACAAGAAAACTCCTAGCATGGTAGCTCCGTGGATGACTCCCTCAGCCGAGCAGGTGCCGAAGAGATCAAGCAACAATAGGTCGGCAGCTGACCTCACCATCGTAAAGATACTTGAGGACCTCTCTAGGAGGATTGAATCGGGTGAGAAGAAGATAAAGGTTAACGACAAAAAGGTAGAGACCTATAATCTCAGGGTCGATAAGATAACGGGATCACCCCCCATCCTGAAAGGTGTGGATTCAAAGAAGTTCGTGCAAAAACCGTTCCTACAGGAAGCGGCTCCAAAACCCATTCCACAGAAGTTCAGAATGCCCGACCTTCCAAAGTATAATGGAACTTTGGATCCAAACAAGCACGTCACTGCCTACACTTGTGTAGTAAAAGGTAACGACCTGAGGGACGATGAGATCGAGTCCGTCCTACTGAAGAAGTTTAGGAAAACACTTTCTAAAGGGGCAATTATGTGGTATCACAACCTATCCCCAAACTGAATAGATTCATTTGCTATGCTGGCAGATTCTTTCATAAAGGCACATGCTGGTGCAATCAAGGCAGCAATAAGGAAATTCGATGTTTTCAAGATTAAGCAAAGGAATAATGAGATGCTGCAATAGTTCGTATCTCACTTTCAAATGGAACGAATGGAGCTACCACCATTCTTCGATGACTGGGCGGTTCAGGCCTTCACTCAAGGTTTGAACGAAAGAAGCTCGGTGGCTTCGAAATAGCTAAAACTGAACCTAATTGAGTACCCGGCCATGACTTGGTCGGATGTTCATAACCGATACCAATCAAAAATTAGTGTCGAGCACGACCAGCTAGGGGCCCCCTCGGGCTCGGTATATCTAAGAAGACTTCTGGTAAAGGAGCCAAAACCAAATATATAAAGGTACCAGCCATACATCAAAGATAGAAGGAACGCCTCGAGGTACATCATACCCCACAACGATCAAAGGATGAACCGAGGACAGAATCCTCGGGGACTCATCAATAGAGCTGAATTTGATAGGCACACGGGGCCAACAGAGGCACCTCGCTTATCAGAATACAACTTTAACATCGATGTATTAGACATCGTGTTCGCAATCAGTAAAATCAGAGACGCCATATGGCCTAGGCCTGTACAATCAAACCCCTCAAATAAAAACCATAACTTAGTGTGTGAATTTCATAACACGCATGGGCGTAGGACCGAGGATTGCCACCAGCTCCGAGAAGAAGTAGCCAGACTACTCAACAAAGGTCACCTCTGAGAATTCCCAAGAGACTAGGGCAAAAATCAATTCCGTGAAAGAGAGGCGACCAAGAAGAATGAAACGAATGCGTCGCAACATGTCATCCACATGATCTTGGAAGGCATTGATGCCCCACAGGAGCCCATGGTGAGAAGAACAAAAATATCCATCACTAGAGAAAAGCAAACTCGGGGCTACACATCTGAGGATGCCCTTACATTCAGCGACGAGGACATCGAGACATTGTCTCAACCTCACAACAACACACTGGTAATCTCCTTCCTTGTAAAATCATTTCAAATTAAACGTGTACTTGTGGATCCAGGTAGCACAGCCAATATTATCAGATCGAGGGAAGTAGAGCAGCTCGGAATGCTTGACCAAATCATACCCATCTCTCGAGTACTCAACGGATTCAACATGGCGGGCAAAACAATGAAAGGAGAAATCACTGTCCCAGTCAACGTTACCGGCACAACCCAAAATGCTAAATTCCTGTCATCAAGGGAGACTTGAGGTACAACACCTTGCTTCGAAGGCCGTGGATACACTGAATGAGAGCAGTGTCGTCCACCCTCCATCGAATGATGAAATTCCTAACAAAGGATGGGATCAAAACTGTCTACGGGGAACAACATGCTGCGAGAGAAATGTTCACGGTGCACGATGTGGTCACGACACCGGTACCTCCACCTTTGAAGGAGCCGAAGGATAGGAAAATAGTAAAATAGCGATAACATGCTACACTCCCGGCTACTCCCGACTAAACAAAGAAGGGGACCATACCGCATCCTCACCACAAGCTACTGAAACACATCAAGACTCGAAACATCACCGGCACGTCCTACACTAAGGTATGACAGTCTCCTTTCTCTTTCAATTACATTTTACACTGACATGAGTGCAGGTACCCAATCAAAACAGCCGAAGCACTCCTCAAAGGCCTTAGGTTTCAAAAGCATGCGTTGTACTCTTTTGCTTTGCCCGAGTTTTTAACGAGGCAACACCTATATGCTACCTAAGGAAAACTCAACGAGTATTCAAGGCTTCTTTTGCAATCAACCTCGAATACTGGGGGGCATCTCCCCGGAAGATTACCTTCTCGGAGAAGCTAAGACATGCTGAATAGGGTCTCGATAGAAAATACAATGTACCGGCCCAAATGGTCGAAGGAGACGTGCCCACATAGAGTAACCGAGCCCTCAACAACAAAGACATGTATGCTCAAGTGATCGAAGAATAATTTCAAGAAGCATTTTGCATTTCAAAGAAGCTCCGTACTTTTGCAAAAATAGCTCCACTGTCAAAAACTTCCCGAACCCTCTATCGCCCCCCTTTTTCCCTCTTTGTATCGAAAAATTAGGTTTATGACATTTTGGGTATAGGACAACTCGTTTCTTTTGTGAAATGGATTTTGCATTTAAAGAGTCACCACCTGATGATTTAAGGTACATTAGGATACCTATAAGGTTCACTTCTAAGTTTGTTTGATAACCAGAGATAGAGTAAGGGCTTGAAAGTATCCTAAGGTGAAGGTGTTAGGCACCCCTTAGGATCCACTAGTATGTTTACCGGCCAGATAGTTATTTGTGGATTTGTGCAATTAACAAGTAAACAAATAAGGCTCAAATAAGAGGGGATTTACACAAGTCTTTGGGAGTGATAAAAGTAAAACAGAGTTTGAAAGAGCAATCATTAAAATGCTGATTTTGAAAAGAAGTTACAATTCTATAAATATTTAAAAGAAAAGAAAGAGGAGGGGGAGTTCCTAGGTTTATTTGTAATATGAATCACATCAATGCAATACCCGGTAATTACTCCTCAAAAGAGGGGCTATACGTGGCATTAGCACACCGGTCATCATATCCATATCTACCCTTCCCACCCCGTTAAGGTACTAAAGCGCGGATTGGTCTCAACCACTATTGCATGCTATTACATGTCCCATTCCTATCAGTCCCGGAGGAACTTAGGATAACTATTCCTAAAATGGAGGGATATTAGGCTGACTTTGAGGGTTTAAAAGGTGAAAAGCTAAGGCAACATACAAAAATACATAGGACTGCACATTAAGGGGAATTATGTAAAGAACTAAAGGCTCATGTATACCTCCTCAAGCAAAGTACATTAATAGCATGACTTAAACACAATCAGGGTCTAAATCTAAAATACTAAAGCAAGGGGAGTTTAAGTTGTTGAAGTAGACCAATTTATTACGTAACTCAAATAAGAAGTCTGAATCAGTCCTGTCTGCTGGTTTTAGCAATAACTAATTAACCGAGGTGAGTTCAGTTTTATTTGTTATCACCTAAAGCTTGCCTAAGTGTTTGGGTGAGATCTTATAAACATGATATCCATTACTGATTCAGAACAGCAGCAACAAATTTAAAACGAGCAATTTGAGATCCTATAGGGATGCTTGCTGAACCGCGTTAAAAGAAGAGAGTAGGTTGTTTTTAAAAGGCTAGTTTAGAACAGTATGAATTAAGCTGATTTTAAACTAGACTAGCTTCAGATTCTATAGACGTTGATATCTATTGTTGCTAATTTTAATTCCTATAGACATTATATCTAGTATTACTGATTTTAATTCATATAGATATCATATCTAGTTGAACGTTAAATGAAGCAGGCAGGATTTACTTGAAATTCCTATAGGCATGATTTCTATGATGCCGGATTATAATCATTTAGAACCTAAGAGCATGATGTCTAAGTGTGGTAATAAACATGCAGTATTTAAGACAAATCCTATAGGCACGTTATCTAAATGTAGAATTTTAAACAAGTCCTATAGACATATTATATAAATGCAGAATTTAAAACAAGTCCTATAGACATATTATCTAAATGCAGAATTTAAAACAAGTCCTAATAGATAGGTTCTCTAAATGCAGAGTTAACATGCAGACTACAAAGTCATATAGGTATATTATCTAAATACTGATTTAATCATTCAGAAAACACATCCTATAGACATGTTCTCTACCCTTCTAATAGTTAAGCATGCATAATTACCCAACCCCTTTTTACTAGCCAACCCCAATATCTATTTACAAATTATTACAGACCAAATAATGAATTACATTAGAAGAAATGTAAAAGAAGAAGTTACAACCAAAATAAGCCTGATCTTGACTTCCTGTCTGATTAATATAATCTATAACTGCAATTGCCATTTATTTTAAAGCCTTTCTCAGACCTGGGTATGTCAAAGTTCCCTAAGGATCTCAAGGGGACCCCGGGCAATGCTTACACCCAAGCTTTTAGAACCAAATAGAGATGAGTGCAGTATGGAAGGGTCAACCCTTATGTGTCCAAGTTTAGAGGGAACTCATGGGTCCCAAGGCAAGGCTCACATAAGAAGGGCAGAACCTAAGTTTAAGAGTAAAGTGGAAGTGCAGGAACATGGATTTTAAAATAAGTGGAGAATAAAGAGGGGTAGGGGTGATTGGAGAATAGTAGTAGTAAAGCTGACAGTACATATAATCATCATTTTCATACGAAGGAGGGTCAGGGGTTTGTGAATTCATTACAGGGAGAATATGACCTTAGGAAGGTCAGGTTTAGGCATGCACAACAATAGATGGTGCTGGCATGCCCACAACACATAGAGGGGATGTGAAGCATGTGACTTTGGGAAGGGGTCAGGTTTTTGGGTCATGCACAACAATGTCTAATGCTGACAGGCCACCAAACCAACCAGGGAATACAAACACATAGGGGATATGGGAGTTTGGGATTCATAAGTCATAATAAGTGATTGACATAGTTCATACACAATAAAGCATTAATTTAGCAAAGAAAAGGGGCAGATTACAGTATGCTCAGTAATAGAACTTGATCAAACACAAGCAGGGGATATGAAAGAGTGAAGGAAAAAGTAAAGAAGCAGGTTGTTGTTGATGCTGGAAAATTAATTAGAACATACCAGTAAAGAAGCAAATGTAGAAAGAAAAGTAAGCAAATTTCCCACAGCCTAGCTTGGCTTTCAGCCAGCTAGGTAAGGCAGCAACACAAGTAGTAACAGAGATAAGGGAGAGAGTTTTAGTGAAGTGTCTGTTATGAACTCAAGTGTTTTGTTCCTTGTGTCCGTGTATTTGAAAGAAGGGGGTGCAAGGTATTTATAGTTGTTTGAAAACGAGTGAAGGAGAGGTAATAAGTAAAGTCTTTAATACAAGTATAGAAACAATCTCCAGTCAGAATCAATTACCCAAGTGACTCCCTTTAATAAAGGAATCACAATTTAACAGGTAGTAACAAATTCAAATATGGAAAGAAATCAACCTTAGAGACAGCCTGATTATTGCCATAAAAGGACTAGTAAATGCTTTAAGCAAGCAATCGAGTCTTAATACAAAAATATGCTTATTTTGGAAATCGATTCAGCAAGGTAAATATTACAATAAAGGGAAAGGAATCAATGAATTCTAAATATGCGAGTAAAATTAGGGTTCATAAAAGGAAGGCTTTGAAATTAGTCAAAAGATGAAGATCAATCAAGGAAGAAACTTCAGCATATAAATAAAGTGAACAAGGTCATCAGACATGCAAGGACAAACTTATTGACAAAATCACAAACAGGCAGTAGTGGCAGAAATAAACTAGGGTTCAGTAGTAAAGAAAATATTTGAAGCATAGTAATCAAGTAGGTCAAGTAGCATTGAATTAACAGGGAAGAAAACAGAGCATCAGAAACATGCAAAGGTTTCACAGTAGCAGGTGAGGAAACCTTTTGAAAAGTTAGGGTTTCAGCCATAGTCAGATAAGTCACATAGAGAAAAAAGCGTCTAAAATAGAAGCTTTCAGTCGAGTCAAGTACTCGAACAAACAATTTCAGACCCAAAGACCTAGGGTTTCAACAACAATCGAGTTTTAAAGATGATAAACAAGTAAATCAAATAAGTACTAGCAAATAGTTTCAGAATTCGAATGAGACCACAAAGGAACTAGGGTTTTAACAATAATCGAGTTTAAAGATGGTAAAACAAATAAGTCAAACAAGCAATTAATCAGATAAGTACACATCTAACGAACAGCTTCAGAACTCAAATGAACCCAAAAGAAATTAGGTTTTTCAACATGCTAACTCAGATAGAAGGTCAACATGAACAAAACATAGCAAAATCAAAAACATGTTAAAATCATAGAGGAGATTTTGAAAAGAGAAACTTGAATGAAAATCCTAATCGGAAAGTGAAGAGTCATTTTGAACGAAAGGTCAAAGAAACTTTGAGAAGCACTTAAAAAGTTCATAGCAAGCATAGATCTAAGGTAAATCTTAATGAAATCGAAAAAGTCTTAGAGATTAGGGTTTCAAAAAATCCATAAGCAATGAGAAAGGCCTTGAAAGTTACCGATCTAACCAGGATAGTCAAGGATCTGACTCGAATGGCCATGGCTAGCCGAAGAAAGGTCAGGGATGACTAAAGAAAGGTCAGGGATGACCGAAGAAAGATCATCGAGCAAGGACTGGATCAAATCCCTTCAAAGTCTGGTCATGAGACCACAGAATCAAACACATAGAAGTCGTGGATGGCTAGTAAAGGTCTCAGACGACCCCGAAAGGCCATGGATTAGGGTAGATTAAGGTGGCGGCGGCTAGGGTTTGGGGGGTGTTGCAGAGAGTGTTTGAGAGGAAGGGGTTCTAAGGCGGCAGATTGTGTCGAATGATAAGGTTTTGGGGTCGTTTGGAATCAATTAAGGAAAGGGCGAGTATTAGCCGTTGATCTGAATGATCAACGGCCTGGATTAAAATGGGTAAGTGGGGCGGTTTATGAAACAGGGTTTGGGCCTGGTCTGATGGGTTCAATTGGGTTGAGAATTGGGTTTTGGGTTAGGATTTAGGCTATAATTCAAATGAAATCTGGCTAGATTCTAAATAGCCAATTTTTCCTTATATAAATTATAAAAATAGTAAATTAATTTCTGGAACTAAATTAAAAGTACTAAAATGATTTATGACATATAATAAACCATTTAAAAATATTGGACTTAATCTTTATGAGCATAAACGTAATTAAATCCAAAAAGAGGATAATGTTGCAATTATACAATTTAGCCTTAAAAATACAAAATAATTTTATAAAAAATATGCAAAAATTCCCTTAGCTATATTTTAGCATAAATATAAAAGTTCAACAAGTGAATTACTAAAATGGCTGTTTTATAAATAATTATTGGATTTTTATGGATAAAAATAGGGGAATAAATTGGTTTTTTAAAAATTGAGGAAAAATAATGAAACACTTGGAAATACATTATATATGCATACATATGCTATTTTGAAGGTACGTTGCACATTAAAATATATATATATATATATATATATAGGGAAAAATTGGGTATCAACAGTTGCCCCTCTTTACCTTGGAAGGATGAAAGAGTAGTCGGGTAAAGATATGATGGCCAATTTTGACCAAACTAAATGGTTTGAAGAAGATAGGTCGCGCCCTAGCTTCTGAGCTACCTACATATCCCTGGTTTTACAAAAATCAAGTGATATGTAGTTCAGGATCCATTGGCAGAGTATGCCGACGGGTACTTTCCAAGAGTCCATGCAATGTTTTGGTCAGGGTGAGTGAAAAGCTTACGGGAATGGTTAGGTTTGATGTGGCTGCGGGCACTGGAGCGAAAATGCTCCTGTCGGGACGACTATTGCTTGCCGAGTTACATGTAGATATATAATACAAGCATATATTGTGCGTAAATTTGATGCAAATTTCCACCAGACCTTGAATGTTGTCTTCGAACGGTTAGGATGATGTCTTTATACCATGGTGTCCTGGGCCATTGCGCATAATAAAGGATTCGCAGGCTATGAAATGATGCTCTCGGGCTATGAAAATGGTACCTCCGAACCGTGATGCCTTTGGCTAATGATATGCAAGAGATTGAAAGGGATCCTCGGGCCATGGTATGGTGTTCTCGGGCTATGAGGATGGTGCCTCCGAACGATGACGCCTTTGGATAAATTGGAGATATTTAAGCCCATGAAGGTTGCAGTAACATGTGGCAATCTTTCAACCGTGCAAATGTGGTGATCTCTCAGGCGTGTAAATGTGGCGATCTTTCGGCCATGCAAATGTGGCGATCTTTCAGCCGTACAAATGTGGCAATCTTTCAGTCGTGCAAATGTGGTGATCTTTCAGCTGTGTAAATGTGGCGATCTTTCAGCCGTGTAATGTGGATGGAGACAGTGTTTAGTCTCGGAAGGAAGAATAGTAGCCTTATGTAATACAAATGCAAATAGAGGCAGAGCTTAACCTCGGAAGGCAGAATGGTAGCCTTATGCAAGTTGGAAGGAAAAATAGTAGCCTTATGCAGGTTGGAAGGTAGAATAGTAACGTTATGCAGGTTGGAAGGTAGAATGTAGCCTTATGCAGGTTGGAAGGCAGAATAGTAGCCTTATGCAAGTTGGAAGGCAGAATGTTAGCCTTATGTAATGCAGATGCAGATATAGGTAGAGCTTAACCTCGAAAGGCAGAATGGAAGCCTTATGCAAGTTGGAAGGTAGAATGTTAGCCTTACGCAATGCAGATGCAGATAGAGCTAGAGCTTAACCTTGGAAGGCAGAATGGTAGCCTTATGCAAGTTGGAAGGCAGAATGTTAGCCTTATGAAATGCAGATACAGATAGAGGTAGTGCTTAACCTCGGAAGGCAGAATGGTAGCCTTATACAAGAGATAAAATAGCAAATCATAGTTGAGTTTCTTAGCTGATAGCAGATTGCGGCATGGTGATTACTGGGAGCATTGTGACATACGGAACATTACGGGTGCGTGCTGATAGCAAAGGTTGGTAAGTGTGATAGTTAGGAGAATAGTACTCTTGAACAGTGTTTGCTCTGGGGGCGTACAGTGTGTTCAATGATTTTGTAATTCTGGTGACTGCATCTAAAGAAAAATCGTGAGTTTTGTAAAGGGGATGGTTAGTTCGTATCCCCACTGTCTTTTCTTGACTCGTTCGTCTTTGATTTGGCGACACCGTCTGTATCATTGGGTTAGTGTTGTTAAACAAAGCAATCTCGATGATAAACATGCATGATTTGGTCAAAGTATAACATAAATGTATAATAAAAAAAAATAATTTTTAGATGAATCGACGACTGTGACGCAATTCAGGACATTAAAACCTCTCTTGCTATGGGATTTTGAGGGTCCTCATCAAAATTCTGCCCCAGTTTGATGGGTTGATGTTTCTGACTGTTGCTCGTGCAACGATCGGTTAAAGTTACTTCATAAATTTGAGGGTTCTCAAAATTCTGCCCCAGTTTCCAATTTCGGGGAAATAAAATTTTTATTGAATTGTGACCGAACCCATAGGGTTGCCTACGTATTGTCGATGCCCCATTTTTCTCGTAAAATTGGATTTACGACATTTTGGCGGACAACTCATTTCTTTTTGGGAATTGGGTTTGCAATTTTTAAGAGTTGCCACCTAATGATTAAGTGCATTAGGACACTAAGAAGAAATTTGATTTAGAAAACCAGAGTGTCACGCCCCAAAACCAAGGGGCGCGACCGGCGCTCGACCGGGTAGCCCCAGTCAAGTGGACATGGATACCTTTCATATCCCACGTGTTACCCTGTGTTTTCATTACTCATTAATCAAGTGAAATAGCCATTTACGATTTGAACATATTCTCACTCGATTTGAATAACATACATGGTTAATTGCGTGGTTTACAACTTACATTGCCCAACATACAAAATACATATTTACATAAGTTCACAACCCACATTACCTGTCTTTGGAGCCTTTAAGGGTACAAAAGGGTGATACAATACTTTCCGGTAACAAGGCTCCGACTATACTTTACAAAAATACCAAAATAAGACTCCAAAAGAAAAGCAGCATGAGCCACGCAGGGCCCCGAGAGGAAAGGGGCTCACCAATTCAGCTGACGGGAAGTGATGGAGTGCTACTATCGGTGGACTGGAGAACCTGCTATGGAACCACCTACAATTATAACAGGAATGTAGCGCCCCCGGCAAAAGGGCCGTTAGTACATTTGAATTGTACTGGTATGTATGAACAAACTTTACCCCAAGTAAAATCAAACAAATACACAAGTAACTAACAGTAATAGAATCAATGATCAAATGCAAATGAAAGGAACAACAAAAGCCAAACACGTTTCACAATCTCTCCGTTACCCCTTTCAACATTATTTCATCACATCAATGAATTCACAACTTTCATATATTTTAATTTCAATAGTGATTTCGATCACTTTTCCACCCTTATTACCTCCTCCACCCTTATTACCTCGGCCACCCTTATCACCACAACCCACACCTTATTACTTCGTGTTGCGGCGGGCAACCCGATCCCACTGGACAATTACATTTCACACAACAACAACATCAATTCACAAAGAATTTTTATAACCATCAATACCATTTCCATCATATACAACAGCCCGTATACAATTAGTGTCACAACGATAATTGCCCACGACAAGTCACATATGATATTATCACAGTTGTTTCAATTGCATCAATTACGATTTCTTTCCATCACTTGTTGCACAGTTCTTACCACGTAAACACATTCACACACACTTGGTTTGTTTCCATTTACTTACACTATTATATCGGGAAACTTAACCAACAACGTTCAAGGCACATTAGTCACAAGAATTCACAAATAGTCCACATAAGTAAACACATACCAGTTACTCGTGCACCAAACAAGATGACTTTACAAAAGTTAAAGTTAGCCATACATACCTGAAGCCGAATTTCCTTTTTAACTTCTACTTTCAATTGACCAAACAGCCTAGCACCGTCAATCAAGTTCACAATTTAACACATATATCTTAGAATTGAAGTTCACAATTACTACCCGAACTTATTTAGGTTATCAACCACTCCTTTTGCATTTTTATACTCCTACCCAATTCTTTTACTAGATTCTATGTAGTTGATGAAATGTGATTATATTTAGGTTAGATTCTATTTAGGTTATCAACTGCTCCTGGAGGAAGATATAGCTGATGAAAAGCAGAAATGGAATCGAGCTCTAATATTGTATGTAGTTGGAAACACTCCAACAATAGGTACTATTGAATGATTTTTTGCTGCTCTATGGGGAAAAGTCAGAAAACCTAAGGTACTATATCATAGTGATAGTTATTTTATAATTCTGCTGACTAGTATTGAAGAAAGAGATGAAGTGATGATGAATGGGCCTTATACTATGAACAATAGACCTGTAATACTAAAAGCTTGGGCTGAGGATTTTGATTTTAATGAAGAGGTTCTGAAAACTATTCCACTGTGTGTTAAATTCCCAAAACTCCCACTGAACTACTGGAGTAATAAGGCACTTAGCAAAATTGGAAGTGGACTAGGGAAGCCTTTGTATGCTGATGCTTGCACAACTGTGGCTGATAGAATTTCCTATGCTAGGGTCCTTATTGAAATGAATATAACTAGAACTCTACTGGGGACAATTAAACTGATTGACCCCAATGGAAAAATGTTTGAGCAAATCGTACAGTATGACTGGAAGCCCCAGTACTGTCAAACTTGTTGCCAAATTGGTCAATCATGCCACAACAAGGAAGTTCAGAAGCAAGAGGTGGGGCAGCCAACATATGGAATGCAGAATCAAGGAAAGCTATGGAAAGTTGTAGGAATTTTAGATCCCAAGACTGATAAAATTGATACGAGATGCAGATTCCTGGAGCAATTGGAAGAAGATAGTAATGGGATGCAAAGAAACAATTCAAAGGAAGAGCAATGGCAAGTGGAAAAAGGCAAATCTGCTTCAAAGAAGAATAGAGATAGAAGGGATGAGCTGGAAGTTAACACTGACAATGCCTTTATTGTCCTAGTAGATACTGCACAAAGACTAGTCCAAATGACAATCGAGTAAAACAAAGAGAGTGAACTGCCTACGGATAGAGGCAGAGGGGGTACCACCAATCAAAGAAAGCTATAATGATGAACATCATAGTGTGGAATGTGAGAGGTATGAATAAGGTGTATAAGCAAAAAGAACAAAAAAAATTATTAGGGAGAATAAGGTAGTGCTTATAGTAGTCCTGGAGAATAGAGTAAAAGAAATAAAGGCAGAAGGTATTATTAAGAAGATATTCAATAATTGGAGATGGATAGCAAATTACTCCCAGGCTCCAGGTGGTAGAATATGGATTGCATGGGACCAAACAAAGGTATACTTTGAAGGGTATCATATGTACCAGCAATAGATAATAGGAGAAGTCAGAGAGAGGCAAAATGGCACTAAATTCAAATTTGATACTGTCTATAGAATGCATACAATACAAGATAGGAAAAGACTATGAGAAGATATGTAAAAAGTAATAGCTGGTGCTACTGATCCTTGTGTGCTAATGGGAGATTACAACACCATTTTGACTAGTGAAGACATGGCTCAAGGAACAAAAGTACAGGAATTTGAAGTAAAAGACTTCAAAGATTTCATCTGGAGAAATGGACTAACTGAATTAAAGACAGCAGGTAGGAAGTATACATGGACTAATAATCATGTACACAGTAAAATTGATAGAATCCTTGTTAATGCTGCTTGGATCTAAAAATGGCCTGATATGAAGGAAGGGCATTGCAGCCTGGGTTTTCAGATCATTGCCCATT
Organism: Nicotiana glauca; assembly: GCA_026770625.1. NCBI lineage: Eukaryota > Viridiplantae > Streptophyta > Magnoliopsida > Solanales > Solanaceae > Nicotiana > Nicotiana glauca. Next base: position 24,814 of record MU713108.1, read on the forward strand.
GAGCATACCAATGGACTATGAGCAATAGAATGGTGGGAGACCTTTCAAGTTCTTTAACTGTATGGCACATCATAAAGTATTTGAGAAAGCTATATATGAATGCTGGAACAAAAGAGAAGAAGGAAAACCAATGAACAAAGTTTGGAGGAAACTCAAGATGCTAAAGAGAAAACTAAAGCAGATGAATAGACAAGACTTTAATAATACTATGCAAAGAATCCAAGAAGCAAGAGTAAACTTGGAGGAGATTCAGAAGCAAATGGATGTACCTGGCTCCAGTATAGATGGTATAACACAAGAAAAAGAAGCAAAGAAGGAGCTAGCTAAATGGATTGAAATTGAAGAAAGCATCATGAGGCAAAAGTCAAGGATCAAATGGCTCAACCTGGGAGATGCAAACACATCATATTTTCATTCATGTACTAAGAGTAGACAAGCCACTAACCATATAGGTTGTTTGTATAATAATGCAGGTCAGCTGCTAAACACAGCTACAGAAGTGGAAGATGAGATCCTAAACTTCCACAAAAATCTACTGGGAATAGCAGCAGTACAATTGCCAGCAGTAAAATCAGAAGTAATGAAGCAGGGGAGCAACCTGAATAGACAGCAAGAATTGAATCTAATAAGGCAAGTAACTGAAGAGGAGGTTAAGAAAGCACTTCAAAGTATAGATGACAACAAGGCTCCAGGCTGTGATGGATACAATGCTTATTTCTACAAGAAAGCATGGCATATAATTAGCAAGGAGGTGACTCAAGCAGTGTTGGAATTCTTTGACAATCCAAAAATGTGTAAGCAAGTCAACTGTACTACCATAACCTTGGTCCCAAAAGTGAAAAATACCATGAGCATCAAAGAGTTTCGACCTATATCATGTTTCACTGTTCTGTACAAGATCATATCCAAAATCTTAACAAACAGATTGTAGGAAGTCTTATCAGAGGTGATAGATAATTACCAAACAACCTTTGTACCAGGAAGAGTGATAATAGATAATATCATAATGAGCCATGAATTGATAAAAGGATATGGAAGGAAGAATACATCACCCAGATGTATGCTCAAGATAGACATGCAGAAGTCCTATGATTCAGTTGAATGGGTTTATGTAGAGCAAGTAATAAGGCAGCTGGGAATTCCAGGAAAATATATAACTTGGGTGATGGCATGCATAAGCACAGTATCTTACTCAATCATTATAATGGGAAGCCACTCAAACTATTTGAAGAAAAAAGAGGGCTAAGGCAAGGAGACCTACTCTCACCACTGCTTTTTGTCATGGCAATGGAGTATATGTGTAGACTACTTAAGTAGCTAGGGAACAACAAGAACTTCCAGTTCCATCCAAGGTGTGCTAAATTGAATCTCATACATTTAGGATTTTCTGAGGAAGATAAGCAGTTCTGCAATGGAGAGGAGAAATCTGTGGTGGAAATTCATAATCAGTTTCAAACATTTTCCAAAGCTTCTGGACTAGTAGCCAACACAAACAAGAGTAGTGTATACTTTGGTGGAGTTGACAACAGGGTGCAGCAATGAATTCTGGAAATACTAGGATATACTAAAGGTGAACTACCCTTTAGATATCTTGGTGTCCCATTGAGTACAAAGAGACTGTCAATAGTCCAATGTGAGCCATTGATTGATAAGATGTTGAGTAGAGTGTAATGCTGGACAGCCAAGTTACTATCTTATGCAAGGAGAACAACATTGATCAAAAGCGTATTTGGAACACTTCAAAATTTTTGGGCACAAGTCTTCACACTACCTAAGAAGATCATACAATTCATTGAAACAATATGCAGGAGATTTCTATGGACTGGGAATGCTGAACCAACAAGAAAGACAATGATTGCTTGGGACAAAGTATATGTGCCTAAATCAGCGGGGGGACTAAACTTCATCAACATTTAGATATGGAACAAAGCAGCTATTTGTAAGTTGCTATGGAACATATGTAAAAAGAAGGAGAAAATGTGGGTGCACTGGGTTCATACATACTATATAAAAGGCAACAGTATTTGGGATACAGAACCTAGGAATGCATCCTGGGTAATACAGAAGATGTTTAAGGCAAAGGAGCACTTTCAAAAGGCAGGATGCTCAGAAGAAGAAGTGAAGCAGCTATATAAGTTCTCCACCAAGCAGCTGTACAAAAGACTACAAGGGAAGTTCCAAAAGGTGCCATGGAGAGGACTAGTATGCAATAACAAGGGGATGCCTAAATGGATCTTCATCCTAAGGTTGGAAATCCTAGACAGACTAGCTACCAAGGAAAGACTTTCTAGATGGGGTACAATAGATGAAACAATATGTTCTCTTTGTCAACGGAGCAATGAAACAGTTCAATATCTTTTCTTTGAATTTGATGTAACATGGGAATTATGGCAGAAACTGCTACTGTGGCAAGAAATTGTGAGAAAGAAGAAGCAATGACATGAAGAAATACAATGTGCAATAGAGAAGGCAGCAGGAAAGAGTGCGGGAGCTGAATTATGTAGAGTTACTTTGGCTGCAATTGTTTATCATGTTTGGCAGGCTAGGAATAAAAGCATATTTCAGAAGGAAAAAGTCAGTGTTATGAGCATAGTGAAAGTGATAGTGCAGGAGGTTCATATATGAGCTCAAAGTTAAAAAAATTGGCTATGTACCTAAGTAATCTGAACAGGTACCCAGTATAGTATAGAAAGAAATTCAGTTGATTACGGGATAGTGTTGTATCCTTTCATTGGGGCTTCATGTCCAACAAAGGAGAATACATAAGCTTAGTCTCTTGGTATATATTATAAATACTTACTTGGTAATAAAAGCATTTAATTACCAAAAAAAAGAACATGCATGAATGTTTTTAACTTTTATTTTCAAGAATCAATGCATGAGAAATCCCCTTTTTGTTTAAATCTAAAAACCAATGAAAAAGGGCTGGGTATTGTACTTGAAAGAACGGAGATGAAGACAATTTTTTGAAATTTCCCGGTCCGGGTGACCTTGAAGAATCAAATTGATAAATGTAGGACTTTCTCTCTCAAGAACTCTCTCCTCCCTCTCTCTAGTTTGTTCAGAAAATATGTTAAAATGAGGGGTTTGGGTGTTTTATTGAAGCAGGGGTCAGATTTAAAATTTAGAAAAAATAGGAGCCCCGAGTAAGGTATGCGATCGCATTTGTGATCTCAAAGAAGAAATGCGGTCCGCAGAATGGACCGCAAAAGTGATCCAAGAATTTGATCCAACTGTCTGGGTTTGCGGTGGAAATGCGATCCGCATACATGTTCTACGGTCGCATAATGCACCGCATAACCGCCCATTACAAAATTCCAAGATGATTGTGCGACGACTATGCGGTCCGCATATCAGTTACGCAATCGCATAATGGACCGCATTTTTGACCTCAAATTGGACTAACACATTGACTCACTTTGCGATAGAAATTTGGTCCGCATACATGATTTGCGACCGCATTCTGGACCGCATAATTGCACTTTTCTAGAAAACTTTTACTCTTGATTTTTAAATACATAGATCAGTACAAAGGGTCCGAACCACGGCGAGCTTCACATATTCGAAACTTGACACTACGAGCTACTAGGTTTTGAGCACAAATTTTCACTGGGCCTTATATCCTCCCCCACTTAAAATCATTCGTCCTCGAATGAGGATCTTGGAAGTCAGTTGGTTTTGAAAACACGATATGCAAACTGCCAATTCTCACTAACTTCCATATTTTTAGAAAACTTTTGCCAGAGTTTCCTTTGTAATTAAGCTTATCTACCTGTCAGAGAGCCCACGAAACATATTTCCAAGCACCATCATGCAATTCCTATTATCCCTACGACTGTTATACAATTCATTACTTCAACACTTGCACATACTCACTCACTTGTTACATTTTTCACATAAATTAGTAACTTCAATGAGCCCCATACAATTTAACCACTTCAGCATACTATATGTATTTCAATTAATCATTACCAATCTACACTACCATTAGTCGTTCACTTATCACATGAGTTTTTACAAAACTTTCATTTACCAAAAAAGGGTTACACATGACTCAAATAACCACAACACATACAATTCTTGCACAACTTGCGGAGGTACAATAGTAAAGCATGGTGTCTTTGCACCAATTGGAACACAACATCAGTTTGCTTAGAGATAAGAGTTCGAACGATCGCTACTAGACTTGTTCAAACAAGTGAGGATATTTTTCCTTCATTTCATTTTCCGCATCCCATGTGGCTTCCTCAACTCGTTGACTTTGCCATAATACTTTAACTGAAGCAATTTCCTTATTTATCAATTTACGGACTTTCCTATCAAGAATAGCAACCGGATCTTCTTCATACGATAATTCTTCATTAACCTCGATAGTATCAATTGGCACGATGATGGTTGGATCTCCAACCACTTTCTTTAACATAGACACATGGAACACCGGGTGCACTAATGACATTTTATGGGGCAATTCCAGCCTATAAGCCACCTGCCCTATCCTTTGAGCAATCTGATATGGCCCGACATACCTAGGACTCAACTTCCCTTTCTTCCCAAATTGCATGACTACCTTCATAGGAGATACCCTCAAGAATACCCAATCATCTACTTGGAATTCCAATTCTCTCCGATGATTATTCGCATAGTATTTCTGGCGACTCTGAGCAGTTTTTATCCTCTCCTGAATGACTTTAAATTTTTCCATATCCTGGTGCACGAGATCTGGCACTATTAATTCTGCTTTACCCACTTCAAACCGCCCAATCGGAGACCTACACCTCCTTCCGTACAATGCCTCAAATGGGTCCATCTGAATACTAGCACGAAAGTTGTTATTGTAAGCAAATTCTATAAGTGGCAAGTGATCATTTCAATTACCTTTGAAATCCATGACACAAGCCCGCAACATATCTTCAAGCATCCGAATAGTCCGCTTCGCTTGACCATTAGTGTGTGGGTGGAAAGATGTGTTGAGATTCACCTGAGCTCTCAAACCTTGCTAAATTTTCTTCCAAAAATTAGCTGTGAATTGGGCCCCTCGATCTGAGATAATAGAAAATGGAGTTCCATGAAGCCTTACTATTTCCTTGATATACAACTAAGCATACTATTCTGCAGTATCGGTGGACTTGACTGGCAAGAAGTGAGCTGATTTTGTGAGTCGATCCACTATTACCCAAATTGAGTCGAACTTGAGCTGAGTGCAAGGTAACCCTACCAAGAAATCCATGTTTATCACCTCCCATTCCACATTGGTATTTCCATAAGCTGAGTTAACCCACCGGGCCGCTGATGCTCAGCTTTTACTTGCTGATAATTTGGACATTTAGATACAAAGTCCGCCACACCTCACTTCATACCGTTCGCCCAATAAATCTCCTTGAGATCATGGTACATCTTCGTAGAACCCGGATGCACAGGATATCTGGAATTATTAGCCTCCGTCATTACCCTCTCCCAAAGATTATCCACATCTGGAACATATATCCTACCTTGACATCGCAATACACCATCATTTCTGCCGAGTGACAATGCCGAAGTCTTGTTATTCAAAACTGCCTCCTTCATCAGTGCCAATCCTGGATCAATAAACTGCTTTTCCTTGACTTTCGCTACAAGTGACGATTCTGCTCTATTATGCACCATAATATTCCCCTCGTCTGAGGTCAAAATACAAACTTCTAGACTGGCCAATTGATAAACCTCCCGAGCCAAGGGCCTTTGATCCGCTCCCAAATGAGCCAAAATACCTATAGACTTTCGAATGACAGTGTCGGCAACCACATTCGCCTTCCCTAGATTGTACAATATGTTCATATCATAATCCTTGAGCAATTCTAACCACCATCGATGCCTTAAATTCAACTCCTTCTACTTGAACAAATATTGGAGACTCTTATGATCTGAGAACACATCCACATGGACCCTGTAAAGATAATGCCACCATATTTTCAGAGCAAACACAACTGCCGCAAGCTTCAAATCGTGCGTCGGATAATTTTACTTGTGATTCTTCAGTTGCCTTGAAGCATACGCTATAACCTTCCCATGTTGAATAAACACACATCCCAAACCGACCCTAGAGGCATCACAATAAACTACAAATCCTTCTATGCCTTTTGGCAAGGTTAATATCGACGCCGAGGTAAACCTCGACTTCAATTCCTGAAAACTTTTCTCACAAGCGTCGGACCATTGGAACTTAATTGCTTTCTGCATCGACTTAGTCAATGGGGAGGCGAGGGTAGAGAACCCCTCCACAAACCTCCAATAATACCCTGCTAAACCCAAGAAGCTACGGATCTCTGTCGAGGTCGTGGGTCTAGGCCAATCTTTCACTGCTGCAATCTTATGTGGATCTACCTAAATCCCTTCACTAGAAATAACATGACCAGAAAGGTAACGGACTCCAACCAAAATTCACATTTCAAAAATTTAGCATACAACTGGTGTTGATGAAGAGTCTGCAAAACTGCCCTGAGGTGATCGGCGTGATCCTCCTGGCACTGCGAATAAACAAGGATGTCATCAATGAAAACAATCACAAAGGATTCTAAAAATGGCTTGAAGACCCGATTCATAAGATCCATAAAAGCTGTCGGGCGTTGGTTAGCCCAAAAACATGACCAAGACTTCAAAACGACCATAGTGAGTCTTGAAAGCGGTCTTAGGAATATCCTGCTCCCTAATCTTCAATTGCTGATACCCGGACCATATATCAATTTTGGAGAAGAACCTTGCACCTTGCAATTGGTCGAACAAGTCATCTATCCGAGGAAAGGGATATTTATTCTTGATGGTGACTTTGTTGAGTTGTCGATAATCAATACACATCTGGAATGACCAATCCTTCTTTTTGACAAAGAGAACCGGAGCACCCCACGGCGACACATTCGGCCGTACAAACCCCCTTTTTAATAAATCCTTCAGCTTCTCCTTTAACTCACTTAACTCCGCTGGCGCCATTCTGTACGGTGGAATAGATATTGGCTGCGTATCTGGCAATACATCAATCCCGAAATCAATCTCCCTATCTGGCGAAATCCCTGGAAGCTCATCCGGAAACACTTCAAGAAACTCATTCACGACTGGCACGGACTCAGGGGTAGACACTTCTGAAGTGGTGTCCGCCACCCGGACCAAATGATAGATACACCCCTTCTTAGTCATCTTCGAAACCTTAAGGTAGGAAATAAACCTACTGTCACGACCCCAATCTCGGTCGTGATGGTGCCTAACACAATTGCTAGGTAAGCCCGACCATTTACACTATCAACCCGAGCATGAAGCTCAAAACCAATTATTTAAATATCATTAGCAACAATGAAGCTAAAAGATTAAGCTGATTGATAGATATAAGCTGAATATCACGATAACACAGAATATACTCCCAAAGACCCGGGGGTCATGAGTCTAGAGCCTCTAACAATACAGTGTGACAAGACTCCAAATAATACAATGTCTCAAAACTGCGGAAAGATAATAAAATGGATAGGGGAGGAGTCGGGTCCTGCGGACGTCAGGCAGCTACCTCGACAACTCCGGATAAACTCTAAAATAAGCAAAAGCTCAGATAAACTCTCGAGGTACCTGGATCTGCACACATGGTGCAGGGAGTAAAGTGAGTACTTCCAACTCAGTGGTAATAAGTATAAATAATAACTGAGCGGTAAGAAATTACGTAAGAACACTCCATCATGCTATATAGTACAGTACAACCTTTTTAACAAAATAGTAAAAAAAACCGTGAAACTCCTTTAGAAACATCTAGCTCAGTTTAAAATCTCTTTTAAAAATATTCTTTTTCCAACATTTAAGCATATGAATGCGATATCAGGTAGTGCAAGTCCGCACATAAGTCAGCCCCTCGGGCGCAGCACTCTATTTACAAATAACACCAGGGTATTTGGTACACAGTGCAAGAAATAGCATGGATGTCAATGATATAAGAGTGCTAAATGTCATGCCACATAGTACAAACAGGAATCAATGCATGAATGCAATGCAATACACATGACCGTTGCGGCGTACAGCCCGATCCATTTGGGTACCCGCGCTCACTGTGGGGGTTCAAACTCCGGAGGGGCTCCTACAGCCCAAGCGCAATATCAATATCACACCGCTGTGGCATGCAGCCCGATCCATCATCAGTCCAGAAATGCACATGCAACACTGCTGCGGTGCACAGCCCGATCCACACTCAATCCAGATATATGCACGTAAGCCACACAGGCACAGTCAAGTTTATCATTTTCAGTTCCAATTATTAGGAATTATAGATTAAGTGTTTAAAACTTTAGAAAATTACTAATCATTTCGAGACAGTGTTTAACTCAGGACTGATATCATGAAAACATGCTAAGCATCATGGAAACAAGTGATAATAATCCCTAAGGGATCCAAATAATCGACAGGAAGCCCAAAACATGGCAATCAGCCCAAATCATGATAGCATCAAGTAGGTTTCAGTCTATCACGCAGTAAAATCAACAATCGG
>MU713108.1:37695-48192 GCA_026770625.1 Nicotiana glauca
AGACATCGACGCACTCAACTAGTCAAGAACTTTCATTGATCCCATTTAGAAGAAAAATCATTACACACTCCATGCTTCGCATACCCATAAGAAATATACTCATCTTCAAACCCCGGTAAAACCCAACAAGAACATCTCTGTCAACTCCAGTTGTACAAGCTAAACTGCCAGGACTGAATCCTTCTATCTAAAATAAGCTAAATAACCTGTCTGAACTCAAGAGCTTTGCTGCAGAAGACCTATACGAACTCATTACCTCGAACGCATACAAGGAATTAATCATACCCTTACCATATCGATTCGGTCTATTATCAAGCTAATCCGTCTATCAAATTTCTCTTTTTATTCATCATCCACTTGATATTTCTCCCTCGCTGTAGCATCACAATGCCTCAATCCAGGCTCACCACAGGAGATTCGAACATAAGACCACACTGTCAAAGACTCATAGGCCACCGAGTACTCTCTCAATGCTTCCCAGAAATACCACATTCCAGAATACTTTACTTGAAGAACTTCCTGCGAATCCGAATTCGCCGCCATTACTTTCTAGATGCCGATACATAGGATCCCATAATTAACATAAAAATACCACAAGCCTCGACATTCCCCAATGAATAAACAGTCTGACCACATGCACAACCTTGAGACACCTGATTGATACATGTACAATCTTGAACACATTAAAACCATTCACAAAAGTCATTCACTCTTATTCAAACTGCAATTTACCTGACTTAGCGAACAGAACCACTCGTGCCTTATTAGCACTCTTACGCCGTAGGATAGGATCTCATTCCAATACAAACGAACATCTTCCTTTTCTACACGCTGAGCATTCTTTATCAACAACAGCTCAAGACATCCCACTATCTTCACACATCTACGAAGTACCATATAACCTTTATCAAAATTTTTGCTTTACTCGTGCCATTCTCGGCTTATTTTCTGCAACTAGGACTGATCCGCTGGCATACCTCGAAAAGGAACCAACATAGCACATAACCGTGCAATCAGCTAATCAACAACAACCTCCCTAACTTGGCTCGAAGCCATTTATTAGGACACATTTAATAACCCATAATACTTTTACTCTAAAGATGCCACAATATTATAGTGAGATTAAACTCAAATCATCTATTAGTTTATGAAAACACAGATCCTCGTATACTGAAATCCTCTACAAACCTCGCATTCATCCCCACATCAACTGAGTCCACTCTCTGAAGCAACCCAAATTTTCAAATTGCAACACGTACCTTTCAATTACACATGAGATCTTCTAACAATATACATAAGAATCATGCCACTTAAGAACACTCCGCAGGAGATAACCCACCTGCTTCGCCTCAATTTAGTATTTTCAACGGCTAATAGGGACAATACCGAAGATATAAGTTCAGAACACTTGCTCACACAATCAGCTCCTCAGTGCTCAAGACATAGGCGAGATCCTGCCTCAAGTCCTCCAGACTGGCCCAACATCAAACTCACGGGATCACATCTCGCCCCTTGATCGGGGAAATCACAAGCCATCAGGGCACTTATAATACTGAGTGATCATGTGCGCATACAGACGTGTGGAAGGAATTTCAAGAGTTATATCTCAAGCTGAATCAAGTACGCACGATAAGAATTCCAAGAAAGTGAAGTTTTTCCTAAAGGTTCTGCAGCCTCTCGAGGATAAATACAGACGTCTCTGTACCGATCTGCGAGACTTTACTAACCGGCTCATGACTCATGAGGCCTAGTAACCTAGTCTCTGATACCAACTTGTCATGACCCCAATCCCGGTCATGATGGCGCCCAACACAATTGCTAGGCAAGCCCGACCATTTACACTCTAAACCCGAGCATGAAGCTCAAAACCAATTATTTAAATATTATTAGCAACAATGAATCTAAAAGATTGAGCTGATTGATAGATATAAGCCGAATATCACGATAACACGGAATATACTCCCAAAGACCTGGGGGTCATGAGTCTAGAGCCTCTAACAATACAGTGTGACAAGACTCCAAATAATACAATATCTCAAAACTGTGGAAAGATAATGAAAGGGATAGGGGAGGAGTCGGGTCCTGCGAATGTCAGGCAGCTACCTCGACAACTCCGGATAAACTCTGAAATCAGCAAAAGCTCAGCTAAACTCCCGAGGTACCTGGATCTGCACACATGGTGCAGGGAGTAAAGTGAGTACTTCCAACTTAGTGGTAATAAGTGTAAATAATAACTGAGCGGTAAGAAATCACGTAAGAACACTACATCATGCTATATAGTACAGTACAACCTTTTTAACAAAATAGTAAAAAAAATCGTGAAACTCCTTTAGAAATATCTAGCTCAGTTTAAAATCTCTTTTGAAAATATTCTTTTTCCAACATTTAAGTGTATGAATGCGATATCAGGTAGTGCAAGTCCACACACAAGTCAGCTCCTCGGGCACAACACTCTTTTTACAAATAACACCAGGGTATCTGGTATACAATGCAAGAAATAGCATGGATGTCAATGATATGAGAGTGCTAAATGTGATGCCACGTACTATAAACAGTAATCAATGTGTGAATGCAATGTAATGCACATGACCGCTGTGGCGTACAACCCGATCCATTTGGGTACCCGCGCTGACTGTGGGGGTTCAGACTCTGGAGGGGCTTCTACAGCCCAAGCGCAATATCAATATCACACCGCTGCGGCGTGCAGCCCGATCCATCATCAGTCCAGAAATGCACATGCAACACTGCTGCGGTGCGCAGCCCGATCCACACTTAGTCCAGATATATGGACGTAAGCCACACAGGCACAGTCAAAATTATCATTTTCAGTTCCAATTACTAGGAATTACAGATTAAGTGTTTAAAACTTTAGAAAATTACTAATCATTTCGAGACAGTGTTTAACTCAGGACTGATATCATGAAAACATGATAAGCATCATGGAAAACAGTGATAATAATCCCTAAGGGATCCAAATGATCGGCACGAAGCCCAAAACATGGCAATCAGCCCAAATCATGATAGCATCAAGTAGGTTTCAGTCAATCACGCAATAAAATCAACAACCGGGACGGACCAAGTCACAATCCCCAACGGTGCTCTACCCCACGCTCATACCTGGTGTGCAAGTCACCATAATACAGCACTATGATGTGCAAATCCGGGGTTTCAAACCCTCAGGATATCATTTACAAGTATTACTCACCTCGAACCGGTGAAATCTCTAGCTCGCGACGCTTTTTCCCCTCAATTCGGCCTCCACGCGTGTCAAATCTAACAAAAGTCAGAGCGAATGCATTACAATATGCTAAGGGAACAATACCCAATCGAAAACAATCGAAAAATATCAAAAATCTCGAAACTAGCAAAACCCGAGCCCCAGGCCCACTTCTTGAAAAATTACGAAATTCATATCACCGGAATCCTCGTCTCACCACGAGTCTGTACATATAAAATACACAAGAATCGGAATCCATTTGACCCCTCAAATCATCAATTCAAACCTTCTTAGGTTTCAAGCCCTAACCTCCATTTTTACCCCTTAAATCCTTGAATTTCAGTGATTAATCAATGTTTTTACACCATAATAACATATTCCGAGGCTACTAATTCATACCTGATGACACCCCTTCGATTTCTCTTCAAAATCATCCAAGAGTTGCCTTATCCGAAGTACCAAAATATTTATTCTTTCAAAATTCGCGAAGAGGACTTAACTTAAATCTGACTAGGTCTTTTCGCATTTGCGCTCCATTTTCCGCTTATATGGTCACCGCTTTTGCGGTTTCCAACCGCTTCTGCGGTTATTCTCAAAGCTGCCCAGACCGCTTCTGCGGTCCAATTCACGCATTTGCGGTCTCCGCTTTTGCGGAAAGCCCTCCGCTTTTGCGGAAGCTGCCCAGGCCTCAAGGGCCGCTTTTGCGATCTCCCTCACCACATCTGCGGAACCGCTTATGTGGTCCCTTTTCCGTAGATGCGGAAATACCAGGTACCAGAACTCCAAAACATGCCAAAACTCCAAAACTCTCCGTTTAACCACCCGGACTCACCCCGAGGCCCCTGGGACCTCAACCAAACGCACAGACATGATCTAATACTTCATTCAAACTTGCTCGAATCATCAAAACGCTAACATTAACATCAAAACCCTCAATTATGATCAAATCAAAGCCTAAATTTCTTTAAAACTTCCGAATTGCATATTCGATCAAAAACCCGACCTAAACACCTCCGAATTACCTGAAACTTTGCACACGTATCCAAAATCTCCTAAAGAAGCTACTGCAACTCTCGGAATTCCATTCCAACCCTCGGATCAAAATCTCGCCTATCAACAGGAATTTGCCAAAATTCAAACTTCGCCAATTCAAGCCTAATTCTACATCGAGCCTCCAAAATCAATTCCGATTGCACTCCTAAGTCACAAATCATCCCCCGAAGCTAACCAAATCACCGGAATTCACATCCGAGCCCTCTAACCATATAGTCCACTTCCGGTTGACTTTTCTAAAACAAGCTTTCTTCTAAGATGCTAAGTGCCTCATTTCCAACTAAAACCAACTCAATTCTATCTGATTCATTCAAATACTGATATTGAAGCATAGAACAACATAATATGGGGGAAATGGGGTGGGTCATCACACCTACCATTCGGCACTACACCATTTCCCTTCCACTCAATAACCAGCTTATTAAGGAACTAGAGTATCATGACTCTCGTTCGGCAGTCAAGTTTAGCAAAGCACAAATAAAGCCAGTCCATTCCCATAATCACATCAAAATCCACCATTCCAAGCTCGATAAGATCAGCCGCGGTAACGCGACCACATACCGTGACAACACAATTCATATAAACTTGCGCGGCTGCAATAGAATCACCAGCCGGATTCGATATGGAAAATGGCTCATGAAGCTGTTCGGGTTCTATCCCAAAACTTGAAGCAATAAATGGGGTGATATAAGACCAAGAGGACCCCAGATCAATAAGAGCATAATAATCAATGGCCTGAATAGACAAGATACCTGTAACCACATCTAGAGAAGCCTCTGCACTCTGGCTACCACTCAAATCATAAAATCGGCTGGGTCCACCTCTACCACGAGCTCCACCCCAAGCTGCACCATGCCCTACTAGAGCTGGAGGATGCACGGATGATGTGGTGGCTGAAGAATCGGATAATTGAGCAAATCCCCTACCCGCGCCTTGACTGGGCGCACGACAGTCCCGCTGGATATGACCTCTCACTCCGCATCTATAACACACTGGGATATCCAAATAACAAGTCTCGGAATGGAACCTCCCATACTCGGGGCATGGAGCCCTCACCTGCTGTTGTGATCTCCCTCCTGGATGACCGAACTGATGGGGTCTCCTACTATCTGCACTTGGTCTCAAGTGACTGCTCTGCTGATAACTGTGCACAGATGGCGGTGCACTCGCTGAAGACTAAGCATATGACTAGGATGACCCTGATGGCCCTCTCCCCTGAACAGGTCTCCCTGAGTAACTCACTGATCGGGCCCTGCTGCCCGTGTCTTCAGTGTTCTAGCCTCTATGGCCTGAGCGAATCCCATAACCTTTCCATAATTCATATCCGAGTGCAAGTCCGTTGTAGAAGCCTCATTCACCACCAAAGGACTAAGGCCCTGAATGAATCGTCGAACTTGAGCATCCATGGTCGACACTAACTGAAGAGTATACTTGGACATCCTCACAAACTCCATGTGGTACTCCAAACACTCACACTGCCCTGCTTGATGACCTCAAATTCAGTGGCATGGGCTGCCATCGTCTCAGCAGGCAAGAAGTGGTCCATAAATGCATCTACAAACTTATCCCATCTAGCCGGAGGTCTTCACTCCCCACGGGAATCCTCCCACATCTTGAACCACGAATACGCTTCTCCCCTCAACCTGTATGAAGCTAACTTAACTCCCTTTGTCTTTGAAGCCTTCATTACTCGAAGGGTCTTATACATTTCATCAAGTAAATCCTGCGGATCGTCCTGTGGGTCTGTGCCTGTGAACTCTGGAGGGGCCAACCGCAAAAATCGATTGACTCTGGAGCTGGTGGAATCTCCCTATCCACTGGAGGATGTAGGGGCATCATGAGATATCTGGGCCTGAGCAGCTACTAACTGGGTCAACATATGGATGGCTCCTCTAAGGTCCCCATCAGAAACCCCGAGACCGGAAGCTAGAACTGCATCATGATCATGAATATCAGCGGGAGGGATGGTAGCACCCTCTGCTGCAGCTAGAACAGGAATACTTTGATCTAGAATAGATGGGTCAAGCAGATTCAATACCGGGGATTCACTCTCACCCACAGCATTAGGCACATGATTCATAGCTACACTTGGGTGGCATTGGCCCCAAGGCCGAGTCTAGCTCTCTTCTTAGGTGACATTACTAAAAATTTCGAAACAGAGCACGAGTTAGATGTATTCACTTTTAACTTCACCGCATGATATAAAATAACAAAGAAGAGGGTAATTTCCTAAATGTCCATGTAGCCCCATACTTATATATGTGGTCGACAACACACCGATAAGAAGGGCTCTACCAGACATAGCTCCGAGACATCCTAGGACTCTTCTAAAATCTTAGGCTCTGATACAAAGTTTGTCATGCCCTAAAACCGAGGGTCGCGACCGGTGCTCGACCGATTATCCCCAATCAAGCAGACCTGGGTGCCATTCCTATCCCAAATATTACCTCGTGTTTTGATTACTTATTAATCAAGTCAAATAGCCATTTATGATTTGAACATATTCTCACGCGATTTACATAAGATACATGGCTAATTGCGTGGTTTACCACTTACATCGCCCAACATACAAAATACATATTTACATATGTTCACAACCCACATTTCCTATCTACGAAGCCTTTGAGGGTAAAAAACGGTGATATAATACTTGCCGATAACAAGGCTCCGGCTATACCTTACAATAATACCAAAATAAGACTCCAAAAGAAAAGTGGCATGAGCCACGCAGGGCTCCAAGAGGAAAGGGGCTTACCAATTCAGCTGACGGGAAGTGAGGGAGTGCTACTATTAGTGGACTGGATTACCTACTATGGAACCACCTACAATCATAACATGAATGTAGAGTTCCCGGCAAAAGGGACGTCAGTACATTTGAATTGTACTTGTATGTATGAACAAACTTTATCCCAAGTAAAATCAAACAAATGCACAAGTGACTAACAGTAATAGAATCAATGATCAAATGCACATGAAAGGAACAACCAAAGACAAACAAGTTTCACAATCTCTTCTTTTCCCCTTTCAACATTATTTCATCACATCAATGATTTCACAACTTTCATATATTTTCATTTCAATTGTGATTTCCATCACTTTTCCACCCTTATTACCTCGGACACCCTTATAACCACAACCCACACCTTATTACTTCGTGTTGCAGCGCGCAACCCGATCCCATCGGACATTCACATTTCACACAACAACAACAACAATTGACAAAGAATTTTCTTAACCATCAATACCATTTCCATCATACACAACAGCTCATATACAATTTAAGTCACAACGATAATTGCCCACGACAAGTCACATATGATATTACCACAGTTGTTTCAATTGCATCAATTACGATTTCTTTCGATCACTTGTTACATAGTTCTTACCGCATAAACACATTTATACACACTTGGTTTGTTGCCATTTACTTACACCATTATATCGGGAAACTTAACCAACAACGTTCAAGGCACATTAATCACAAAAATTCACAAATAGTCCACTTAAGTAAACACATACCAATTACTCGTACACCAAACAAGGTGACTTTAAAAAGGTTAAAGTTAGCCATACATACCTGGAGCCGAATTTCCTTTTTAACTTCTACTTTCAATTCACCAAACAGCCTAGCACCATCAATCTAGTTCACAAGTTAACACATATATCTTAAAATTGAAGTTCACAATTACTACCCGAACTTATTTAGGTTATCAACCGCTCCTTTTTGCAAATTTATACTCCTGCCCAATTCTTTTACTAGATTCTAGGTATTAAAGAACATGCATGAATGTTTTCAACTTTTATTTTGAAGAATCAATGCATGAGAATCCCCTTTTCGTTTAAATCTGAAAACCAATGAAAAAGGGCTGGGTATTGTACCTTCAAGAACGGAGATGAAGACAATTGCTTGAAATTTCCTAGCCCGGGTGACCTTGAAGAATCAAATTTATGAAGGTAGGACTTTCTCTCTCAAGAACTCTCTCCTCGCTCTCTCTATTATGTTTAGAAAATATGTTAAAATGAGGTGTTGGGGTGTTTTATTGAAGAAGGGGTCGGGTTTAAAATTTAAAAAAAATTGGAGTCCCGAGTAAGGTATGCGATCCCATTTGCGATCCCAAAGAAGAAATGTGGTCCGCAGAATGGATGGCAAAAGTGCTCCAAGAATCTGATCCTCCTTTCTGGGTTTGCGGCGGAAATGTGGTCCGCACACATGTTCTGCGGTCGCATAATGCACCGCATAACCGCCCTTTACAAAATTCTAAGATGATTATGCAATGACTATGCAGTCCACATATCAGTTATGTGATTGCACAATGGATCGCATTTTTGTCCACAAATTTGACAAACACACTGACTCATTTTGCGATAGAAATGCGGTCCGCATACCTGATTTGCGACCGCATAATAGCACATTTTGGAAAATTTTGACTCTTGATTTTTAAATGGTTAGATCAGTACAAAGGGTCTGAACCGTGGCGAGCTTCACATATTCGGAACTTGACACTACGAGCTACTAGGTCTTGAGCACAAATTTCCACTGGGCCTTACATCCTCCCCCACTTAAAATCATTCGTCCTCGAATAAGGATCTTGGAAATCGGTAGGTTTTGAAAACACGATATGTAAACTCCCAATTTTCACTAACTTCCACATTTTTAGAAAATTTTTGCCAGAGTTTCCTTTGTAATTACGCTTATTTACCTATCAGAGGTTCCGAAACATATTTCCAAACACCATTACCCAATTCCTATTATCCCTACGACTGGTATATAATTCATTACTTCAACACTTGGACATACTCAATCACTTGTTACATTTTGCACATAAATTAGTCACTTCAATGAGTCCCATACAATTTAACCACTTCAACATACTATATGTATTTCAATTAATCATTACCAATCTACACTACCATTACTCGTTCACTTATCACATGAGTTTTTACAAAACTTTCATTTACCAAAAAGGGGTTGCACATGACTCAAATAACCACAACACATACAATTCTTGCACAACTTGAGGAGGTACAGTAGTAAAGAATTTTGGGGAGAAATGGGGTGTCTTTGCACCAATTGGAACACAACATCAGTTTTCTTCGAGATAAGAGTTCGCACGATCACTACTAAACTTGTTCAAACAAGTGGGGATATTTTTCCTTTATTACATTTTCCTCTTCCTATGTGGCTTCCTCATCTCGTTGACTTCGCTATAATACTTTAACTGAAGCAACTTCCTTATTTCTCAATTTACGGACTTGCCTATCAATAATAGCAACTGAAACTTCTTCATACGATAATTCTTCATTAACCTCGATAGTCTCAACTGGCACAATATTGGATGGATCTCCAACCACTTTCTTTAACATAGACACATGGAACACAGGGTGCACTAATGACATTTCAGGGGGAAATTCCATCCTATAAGCCACCTACCCTATCCTTTGAGTGATCCGATACGGCCCGACAAACCTAGGACTCAACTTCCCTTTCTTACCAAATCGCATGACTCCCTTCATAGGAGATACCCTCAAGAACACCCAATAATCTACTTGGAATTCCAATTCTCTCTGACGATTGTCCACGTAGGACTTCTGGCGACTCTGAGCAGTTTTCATCCTCTCCTAAATGACTTTAACTTTTCCCATAGCCTGGTGCACGAGATCTGGCCCTATCAATTCTACTTCACCCACTTCGAACTACCCAATCGGAGACCTACACCTCCTTTCGTACAATGCCTCAAATAGGGCCATCTAAATACAAGCATGAAATTTGTTATTGTAAGAAAATTCTATAAGTGGTAAAGGATCATCCCAAATACCTTTGAAATCCATCACACAAGCCCGCAACATATCTTCAAGCATCTAAATAGTCCGCTCCACTTGACCATCACTCTGTGGGTGGAAAGCCATGCTGAGATTCCCCTGAGTACCCAAACCTTGCTGAAATGTCTTCCAAAAATTAGCTGTGAACTGCGTCCCTCAATCTGAGATAATAGAAAGTGGAGTGCCATGAAGACCTACTATTTCTTTGATATACAACTGAGCATACTGTTCTGCAGTATCGGTGGACTTGACTAGCAAGACGTGAGCTGATTTGGTGAGTCGATCCACTACTACCCAAATTGAGTTGAACTTGTGCTGAGTGCGAGGTAACCCTGTGAGCACGCGATTTTTGCTTTATATGAGATTTATTCCCAAAATTTCAAAATAAAATAGTTTTGCATTGTGTG
>MDKF010374678.1:0-11533 GCA_026770625.1 Nicotiana glauca
AGTAGAGATCATATTTCTTTTACATATTATGGCTGTCTAATATATTGATTGGGTGTTAATATGAATATGCTTCTTGCTGCTTTATATAAAAATACTTATATTGGTAATGGTATTGGTATTGAGTCCAAATCTAGAAATCATATTTAGGTTTCCTTTGAATGATGATAGATTCTGAAATTAGAAGATTATGGACTCAAATAATGTAATATATTTGTAGTGTGTTGTTTTGATTCGTTTGACCATGGAGAGTATACCTACAAGTTTAAAATAATTACTAGTATTTATCCTTGATCGATTGAACTTTAAAAATATTCTACAAAGATCATGATAATTGCATATTGTTTGATTTTAAGTATAGGTGTCAAACGGGCCGGTTTAGATCGGAACCGGACCGGCCCAGACCGGTAAAAACCGGGACCGGACCGTCCCGGTTCAGAGGGGGCCGGGTGGGCTGGGTAGGGGGCTAGGCCGGTTATGTGCGGTTCAAATCTGGGATCCGATTAACCGGGCCCGGGTAAACCGGTAGGCATGAACAGTGCCCAAACCGGTTAACCCGGACCGGCCCAGACCGGATTCTAATTCCTTTTTTTTGTTTTTTTTTTAATTTTACAGAGGTGGGGCCCACTTCTATCCGTTGGGGGCAGCTTTTTCAGCCAAGGATTCGTTGGCCAACGGATCCTTAAGAAATGGCCACTTTTTTTTTTTTTTTTTAAACACTTTACAATTTTAACCTTTTTAAAATCTATAAATACCCCCCCTCTTCATTTCTTCACTCAAATTTCATATCTCAATCTCAATTCTCAAATACTCAATTTCTCTCTTCCTTCAATTTTCAAGATTTCATCTTCTAATTTTATAATTTTTATTTGGCTATCTTTTCTTGAATTTAATTTATCGAAATTTGTCATTCGGAATTTGAAGTTTGAAGTTTAATATTGAAATACTTGCTTGACGTTTATTCGTGGTAACACCGTAATTGCGTAATCAAGTGCTCAATTTATTATCGAATGCGGTGCACTCCCTCCAACTCTTTCTCTTATTTAATATTTTAATTGCATATTTAATTTTAGCTTATACTTTAATTTTTATTTTACAATATGTTTAGTGCTGCTAAAAGAGCGTGTAGAAAAGTTACTAGTAGGGGTGGAAATAAAAAAAGAGGTAGTACTTCAGCTTCTGGTAGTAATAATACCCCAATTTCTCTTGTTCCCGAAACATCGCCTAATGATAATATAGATTATGAACAATAAAAGAAGATTATGGAATAGAAGATAATGAATTAGAAATAGAAAATGAGATACCACCTACACCTAATAGTGCTGGAGTTTGTGGTGTTGGAGTTGCTACAAGGGGTGGTGGTCGTGGCACTAGTAGTAGACCACCTGTGGCTCCGACTAGTAATCGTAGAAAAAGAAGTAAGGTTTGGAATTTTTTTAAGATAATTGAAGGTTCTGATAGAGTTAAATGCAAACTTTGTAAAGGTGATTTTAAACATTTGACTGGAGGAAATTTAGGGGGAACTGGAACGCTTAGTAGACATATGAGAGTTGCACATCCTATAGAATGGGGCACTGATGGTGATGAAAATCAAGCAACTATTAACCCTACTACTGGAGGATTAATTAAATATGATAAAATGAGGGATCGTGAGGAGTTAGCCAAAATGATTGCTCTAGGTTGTCTACCTTTTTCTTTTGCTTCTTCGTCATATCTTATTATGTATATTCAAAGGATTTACAATCCTTTATTTAAAGGTATCCCTAGAAGTACTTGTAGAGCTGATATCTTCAGACTTCATGGACACTATCAAACATATTTACGTTATTTGTTTAGCCACCTTCCTTGTAGAGTTTCTCTAACTTCTGATATTGGTCATGCTGTTAATGGACGTGATTATTTGACAATTACATGCCATTGGATAGATGATAGTACTTGTATGCAAAAACGTATTATCGCTTTTAGATATGATGAAGATCAAAGTCATACTACTGCATTTATAAGTAGTACTATTTGTGAAGTTGTTGAATTTTATAATCTCAACCAAAAAGTATTGTGTATGTCTTTTGATAATGCTTCTAACAACAATACCGCAATTTCAATATTAAAAATGCATTTGCAACCACCTCTTAATAAAATTTTTCATGTTAGATGTGCATGTCATGTTTATAATTTAATTGTTAAAAGTGGTCTTGATTTATTTTCAACACAGATTACTCATGTTAGGAGAGCAGTTGGTGTCATTCAAATAAATAATAGACAATCAAGAATAAAGGAATTTAAAAATAAGTGTGTCCAGTATAACCTTCAACCCCGATTCATGCCAGACGAAATTATTACTAGATGGAACTATACATATATATTTTTAAAAGTTTGCTACAAATATAGATTCCCAATAACTGAAGTTGCTAATGCGCATTGTACTGATCCAAGCCGTATGTTAACAACTGCTACTTGGGAGGTCATTAATGATGTTGTTAAATTTTTACATAAATTTTATATAGCTACTGTTGAGTTTTCTGGAGCTTATTACCCTACTATTACTATGGCTTTAGTACATATAGCGGAAATTTCTTTTCTACTCTTTGAATTTAAGAAGAAAGAAAACTATAAGGATGTTGTAAAAAAAATGCGAGCCAAATTCAAAAAATATTTTTTTCCAATTCCTCCGATTTACTTAATTGGTGCTCTTTTAAATCCTTCTATTAAGATGTCTGATTGTCACCAATTAATGAATGCTTTATATACTTATATGGAGATTGGAGAAACTGAAATCCCAAATTTATATGTTTCTATGAATAACCTAAATGATTATTTACAGAAATTATATAATTATTATGCAAATGAATTGATGATGTTGCTCGTACTGTAGGCAATGCTAATCCTACTATGCAATGTAGCACTTCTGTTACTATGAAAGATGAAGAAGGATTTGATGATAGTTTTAATATTTTTTCTACTTTTTCTAACACTCAAATAAGTTGCAGGAACATTGATGAACTTTGATTCTACTTGCAGAAGCAAAAGGAGCCTCGCACAAAGAATTTTTCACCGTTGGGATGGTGGCATGAGAATGGAAAGCAATTTCTTGTTCTTTTCGCAATGGCTCAGGACGTGCTGAATGTGCCAATTTCAAATGTTGCATCGGAGAGTGCATTTAGCCAAGCAAGACAATAACTTGGAGACACCCGTCACTCATTGGGAAGCAATGCTTTGAAAGTTTTAGTATGTTTCAGAGATTGGATTAGATCGAAAAGAAGAAATCAAGGACGTGAAGATGTTGATAGCCCAGAAGACGAGGAACTTGGAGATATATTAACAAATGGTAACCCATCCGAATTAAACACTTCAGAAGAAGGTCACTCAGTTCATATTGATTATGAGAAACTTAGCAGGGCAATGCAAAACCTTTGAATTTACTTATTGTTAAAAATGTAAACATTTCAATTTGTAAGTTTGAAATTTGAATTATGAAATAAAAGTAGCACTTGCAATAAGTGCATTTTTTTCTCATCTTCCTTGTATTCTTTAAATTAAATTAATAGTTTAATACAAAGTATTAATATAACTTACAATAGTTATACAATTTTCCAAAAAAAAATTGAAAAAACACTAAACCCGGCCCGACCCGGCCCCCTCAACCCGTAACACTTACGGTTCAATTTTTATCCGTTACAACCCGAACCCGTTAAAACCATTAGGAACAAGCCCGGAACCGGCCCGGAGCCAAACCCGTACGGGTCCAAAAACCCTAGGCCCGGCCCGACCCACCCGTTTAATACCCATAATTTTAAGCAGATTATTAACTTAAGTCTTTTTCTCTCGGTCCTAGAAATCAGGACTTGCATGACAAACAAATCTTCTTTATATTTTGGAATCTGATAGCTTAAAGCCCAGTCATTATTCAACGTTAGTGAAGAGGCTTGCCGCAAGTATTTTTCGACTAAAACAAGGGATCCTAATGTTTACTGTTAAAGTAAACTCTTGCTGCCCCTATTAATAAATATAATATGTATGTTGATATGCTCTTTTTCTAGAAAACCTAATTATTGTTTGAACCTTCACCTGTTGGAAAGATGACCTTAGGAAGAACTGTCACCTTGACTCTGGTTTAGAAATTTAAGTATGTACATATAAAACAAGTATTTGAAATTGTGGGCATATGTATATGATACGGTTATATGGTGAAGCTGTGTGTCACGACCCAAATCCCACTCCGATCGTGATGGCGCCTCTCGTGAATACAAGGCCAGCCAGACCATTTCAGGACACCACTTTTATGCAATTAATCAGTTATACAACAACTCGAACATGAATTAATGATATTAATTAATGAAATTCCAACCCAATACAGCCCGATCGGGGTGTCACAAGTCACGAGCATCTGAGAAAGTCTGAACGCGACTACAGGGCTAATAATATACAGAATAAAGTTTAGAATCAAAAGACGAAGTCCAGTGCCGCGAACGCCTGCGGTCACCTTGCTCACCTTACGATAGAAAATCCTCAACCAGCTCAAACCCGCTACCGGGTAACCAATACCTGCATCTGCACGCGAGGTGCAGGGAGTAAAGTGAGTACTCCAACTCAGTGAGTAATAAAGGTAAATAATAACTGAGCAGCAAGAAACCACGTAAAGCAAGTCATCATGCTATATGATACCGTGTACCCCTTTGAGAAAACAGTAAAACCGTGAAATCCTTTAGAAAATCTATCTGGATCAGTTAAAAACCTCTTTTGAAAATATCTTTGTCAACAGTTAAGCAAATAAATGCAAAACAGATAGTGAAAGTCATCACGTAAGTCAGCCCCTCAGGCACAACACTCCGTTAACAAATAACACCAGGGTATCTGGTAAATAGTACAAGAAGTAGCATGGATGCCAATGAAATGAGAGTGCTGAATGTCATGACACGTAATACAAACAGGAACCCATGCATGATTGCAATGCAATGCATATAACCGCTGCGGTGAGCAGCCCGAGCCATCCATATTTAACATTGACGGTGCTCACTGGGGGTGTGTACAGACTCCGGAGGGGCTCCTACAGCCCAAGCGCAAATAATCAAGCCATCTCGTGGCACCAACCAGGCCCTCGACCACAATATCAGTACAATACCGCTGCAGCGCGCAGCCCGTGCCAACCATATATCCAGAAATCACTATAACACTGTTGCGGCGTGCAACCCGATCCACGCTCAGTCCAGAAATGCACATAAGCCACTTGGGCAATATTAAAACAATGGTTCTCAACACAAAACGTCAATAAAATCTTGTTTGAGTTCTCTAATCTTGAAAAAATGGCTAAGTTTGCAAAACAGTATTAAAACCCTGGACCGAGATCAAATAATATGCAAAGTAATGAAAAAACAGTGATATCAATCCCTGAAGGATTCAAATAATCGGCACGAAGCCCAAAACATGGCAATCAGCTCATATTATGATGATAACAAGTAGTTTCAGTCAAATATGTAACTATTTCATCAACTGGGACGGACCAAGTCACGATCCCCAATGGTGCTCTGTCCCACGCTCGCTATCCGGCGTGCAAGTCACCTCAATACAGCACTATAATGTGCAAATCCGGGGTTTCAAACCCTCAGACTATCATTTACAATCATTACTCACCTCGAACCGGTGAAATCCCTAGCTCGCGACGCCTTTGCCCCTCAAACCGGCCTCCACGCGCGTCGAATCTAACCAAAATCAGGGCGAATACATCACAATATGCTAAGGAAATAATATCCAATCGAAAACAATCGAGAAATAGCAGAAATCTCGAAACTAGCAAAACCCGAGCCCCGAGCCCACTTCTCGAAAAATTACCAAATTTACATTACCAGATTCCTCGTCTCGCCACGAGTCCGTACATATTAAATTTACCAAAATCGGAGTCCATTTGGCCCTCCAAATTCCATATTTAAATCTCAAAATCCCAAGCCCTAGTTCATCAATTTTAGGCTTAATTCCATGAATTTCTAGGTTAATTTTACATAATAATCATGTATTTAACTTGGAAATAAGTAGAAACAACTCACCTTTAATGCTTGATGAAATACCCCTTGAAATCCTCTCCAAAATCATCCAAGCCAAATGAAAGAAATGAAAGAAATAAGCCAAATCCGTGTTTAAAGAATTTGTCCGTGCTTCGTTGAGTTGTACCTTGTGCTATACAAGTTGTACATCCTTTTAAAATTTTCCGTTATCGGACACCTTTTGTTTAAACACCCATACCGTCTTGTATAAATATCGAAATGACAAAAAGTTTGAAGATTTAGAAACTAGACTCGAAGATCTTTAATTTGATAGGTTGTACGGCATATAACTCTTTAGATATTCCGAGATATAAGCTTCTAAAATGCATCAGAAAATTCTGTCAAAATTGCTCCACCAGCCATTTTCGATCCATTATAACTTCCATATAGAATATCCAAATCATGAATGGTTTAACTTTATGAATACTAGAATACAAGGGCTACAACTTTTATGTTTTGCAATATTTCTGATTCCTTATAGATTACAAGATATGAGCTTCCGAATTGGACTTCTCGCACCAGAAATTTTCTGGTGCACAGCTGAAGCAAAAGAATAATCTGCAATATTTTTTAAAGATGAAATAGTCCGTTTAACCACCCAAAACTCACCCGAGGCCACTGGGACCTCAACCAAACATGCCAACATATTCCATAACATCATTCAAACTTGTTCCAACCTTCGAAACGTTCAAAACAACATCACAACTCCAAATTCGCATCCGATTCAAGCCTATGAACTTTGAAACTCCTAACTTCCACATCCGATGCCGAAACACGTCAAAACTAGTCCGAATGACCTCAAATTTTGCAGACAGGTCTAAAATGACATAATGAAGCTACAACAACTCTCGGATCAAAATCTCACCTATCAACTGGAATTCGCCAAAAATACTAACTTTGCCAATTCAAGCTTAATTCTATACTGGTCATCACAAAAATATTCCGGGCACACTCATAAGTCCCAAATCACCTAACAAAGCTATCCGAACCATAAAATTCGCATTTCGAGCCCTCTAACACATAAGTCAATATCCGGTTGACTTTTCCAACTTAAGCTTTCTTAAAAGAGACTAAGTGTCTCAAACCTTACCAAAATTATTCCGGAATGATTTCAAATTTTGCACACAAGTCACATTCGACATTACGGACTTTCCCCAACTTTCGGAATCACATTCCGACCCCGATATCAAAATTTTCACTTCCGGTCGAATTTTCTCAAAAAACCTTCAAATTTCTATATTTAGCCAAATGACTTGAAAATGACCTCCGGACATCTGAATTCACTTCCGATCGTGCTCCCAACTCCAGAATCACCATACGGAGCTATTCCCAGACTCAGAATCCCAAACGAACATCTATAACACTGAAATGCCTTCCAACCCAAATTTATGAAATTCTTCTAAAATACTAACTTCAATAATATACGCCGAAATGCTCACGGGTTATCCATAACTAAAAATTCGGACATATGCCCAAGTCCAAAATCATCATATGAACCTGCTGGAACTTTCAGATCCCGATTCCGAGGTCGTTTACTCAAAATTCCAATCTTAGCCATTTTCTTCAACTTAAGGCTACCGCAATGAAAATTTTCTTTCCAATTTGACTCCGAATTTCCCTAAATTCAACTCTGACCATACGCACAAGTCAATATACCTGAAATGAAGCTGTTCATGACTTCCAACTGCTGAATGACTCGCTAGAGCTCAAAACGACCGATCGGGTCGTTACATTCTCCCCCACTTAAATAGAGGTTCGTCCTCGAACGTACCAAGAACTACTCTTAAGTTATCTGAAATCACTGTTTAACACCTCATGCACCTGCTCGTGCTACCACAACTCATATGGACACATTAGTTTGATCAAATCTGCAGATACCCTCTTTTATCCATACAATAAGCTCAGAACCCAATTCCAACACCTGAAATTCTCTGCCAGACCTGTTCCCTGTATATAAACACTGTATCAACTACCACACGAGGTACCGGAAAATGACTACGTACCCTTGTTGAATTAGCACCATGCATCGCATAATTCACCGTCTAACTACAATGACACTCCATGAACCTTAATAGACAAAATTCCACGACTCTGATACTCCCAATGCATATGATGATATACCTATACATTCTGTTATAATGCTGACAATACAACCACAACGGGGGAGATGTGCAGAAATTTCTAACCAATTGCAGAGTTAACCCAACATTAATTCTCTCCTTTTTGACTAAAATCATCACCTCATTACTACCCAAATACTGGTAAATGCACTGTAATATACCTCACATAATCCCACTGCAATGGTCCCCGATACCAATAATCTCGACTCACCTATTACGAGCTGCTCAGACAACCAATCACCACAAACAATGACCAACGGTCTCACATGATGAAAAAATGCGCCAATAGGCCATAACGCGAACAAGATACATAAGGAAATGACTCAGGAATGGACTGCTCAACTCACACAACTAATATGGACTTTTCCCCAGAGAATAGGAATTTATCAAGCCGTTTCACAGCACACATGGCACAATCATAATATTACATGAATTGACGAACACGGAACAACATATGATATTCCAACACCCCTCCTTGAGGAGCGCTATACTGAAATGAACACATCTGACTCACATGAAGCCCATAATCCTATTTAAATCCATTCACCCACTTCAGGTCGATTCTGCTCGCACTGAACTAGGCTGATAGCCTTTCCTGGACCCGTAATAAGTCATTTCTTCTCATAACACGCAAGAACTACCACCATAGCCGGGACAACACCCCACAATCCACAACCAAATGAACCGAACGACTTCATATAGATCTTAGATATTCTTCCAACATTTCAACTTTCTTAAGTCCCCAAAATTTGACTAACTCCCAGATTTTTCAAATATTTCGGCAGAGTCTCCCTTGTAATTGGGCCTATCCACCTGTCATAGTAACACCAAAACAACTCCTAACAACATGTCCACAACCCAACAAGTACCACAAGTATATCAATAACACTAATCTCCGCATTACAAGCCCGACATTATCACAATGATATCTTGACATGAAACGCATCATTTGTATGATTATAACCATATTTTTTTTGTCTTAATAGTTGTTCATAAATAATTCCATCATTATCAATAAATCTCATATTAACCACCACCTCATTTCAAATTTCCACAATACTGACAACAGAATGTGAGGCATGAAGACCTCATTATTACTTACTCGGATTAATGAGTCACATTTAACGCCACCTGGGAACTCATCTCATAAGCTAAAACTCAATGTTTACAGTACGAAAATGGCTAAATATGAACATAAAATATACAAGAATTATCAAATCAACCTATCTGGCATGACTCCCTTTTAATATTATCGTACGAATTAAACTTTACAAAGGGAAACTTTAAACTCATAAATATTTACCACAAGGACCTCGTCCTTACATAACCTCCACCGCGGCTTGCAGCCCGGTTTAAATATTTCACATTGTGCCAACTGCAGTTTTCAATTTCCTTTCTTTCTTCTTCTCAATAAATTTCGTAAACTTTTTTTTTTCATAGCACATAACGAACCCTCATACCGGTAGGGCATATAATTCATAAAAAACAATTGGAATAAATTATTTCGAAACACATTAAACCCATTGTAGTGAATAATAAACATTACTTTAACCTTACCCCAAAATCCTTGGAGCCCAATTTCTAACATTCAGAATTCTTTGCAAGACCCGAATCTTACATACATACACTGTATAAGTCCGAATAAACCGTGTCAAGCCATAACAATAACCCTAGATATAATCTCATAACATACTACACAACTCGTATACTCGCAACACCATTTTCGATCACCATAACCACTCAAACCAACCAAGTACCAGTACGAAACTCCACATTAAACAGAACCTCGCTCCAAAACCTTCGTACCCCATCAATAATGAAGAAATATACGGGAACTCACAATACACAACACGTTCCCCATACCGGTAGAAAATATCTAGTTTAAACCATGGTAAAAACCATCAAGAACACTTGGAAATCTATTTTCTCCTAATCAAACTATCAGAACTAAATTCCTCTAATTCAACCAGGCCATGCAGGTCATCAAACTCAAGAATATTGCCATATTACTACAACTAGTTCAACAAAAATTCTTCACAAGCTTAGGTAACATAAACCGTAAAGTACCTCAATTCCACTACTAAGCTCACCTTCATTCTCGTGACAATAAACTCAACTTTCTCAATTAGAGTCAAATTCAAATCTCAACACATACACCCTGTTAGTAGAAAAGAAACTCTCTACTCAACATTATAAGGAACATACCTACGTAGATTATTCCACATGAGATAACCCACCTGCTTTGCCTCCAACTAACATTTTTGTATACCTTCCACTGTCATACACATTCAATCACTTAGTCTTCCAGAGTCTAAACTCATACCGTAACATGAAATTTACTTCACTCCAAACAGGAGACATGAAAAGATTCTTCACGCGCCCATAACTTGGGGCTACACATCCTATCACAATGGAAATCATACACTTAATAGTTCATCTATCATCCGGTAAACCTTCTTCGTCACTTCCAAGTCATATAGATACATCTCGCAGTACTAACATACTCCTCACGTAGCTATCCAACCATCATTCCCACTAATAGGGACAATACCAAACATATAAGTTCAAAACACTTGCTCGCACAATCAGCACCTCAGTGCTTAAGCCATTGGCAAAGATTCGGCCTCAAGTCTTCTAGACTGGCCTAACATCAAACTCACAGCAATCACGTCTCGCCCCTCGATCAGGGAATTACTAGCCATCAGGGCACATCTGATACTGAGTGCTTGTTCGAGCATATGATCACGTGGAAGGAATTGTAAGACTTACTTTTTTTTCAAGCTAAATCAAGCACGCACAATAAGAATTCAAGAATATAAAGTTTTTCCTAAAGGTTCTGCTGCCTCTCGAGGATAAATACAGACGTCTCCGCACCGATCCGCGAGACTCTACTAAACCTGCTCATGACTCGCGAGACCTAGTAACCTATGCTCTGATACCAACTTGTCACGACCCAAATCCCACTCCAGTCGTGATGGCGCCTCTCGTGAAGACATGGCCAGCCAGACCATTTCAGGACACCACTTTTATACAGTTAATCAGTTATACAACAATTCGAACATGAATTAATGATATTAATTAGTGAAATTCCAACACAGTATAGCCCGACCGGGGTGTCATAAGTCACAAGCATATGAGGAAGTCTGAACACGACTACAGGGCCAATAATATACAGAATAAAGTTTAGAATCAAAAGACGAAGTCCGGTGCCGCGAACGCCTGCGTTCACCTTGCTCAACTTACGATAGCAAATCCTCAACCAGCTCAAACCCGCTACCGGGTAACCAATACCTGCATCTGCACGCTAGGTGCAGGGAGTAAAGTGAGTACTCCAACTCAGTGAGTAATAAAGGTAAATAATAACTGAGCAGCAAGAAACCA
>MU713121.1:0-11750 GCA_026770625.1 Nicotiana glauca
TTATTTTGATTTTACTTCACTGCTAAAGATTTTAAATAAGTGATTTTGAGCTCTAAGCTCGGGTTGAGAGCGTATATGGTCGGGCTTGCCTAGCCGTTGGGTTGGGCGCCATCATGACCGGGTTTGGGTTCGTGACAATGGTACACCCTAGTACCCACTTCGGCGTGTAGCCTGAGCCATCCAGGTATAATAGATGAAGAACCATGCATGAATGCAATGCAATGCATATAACGGTACACTCTGGTACCCACTGTGGCATGCAGCCCGAGCCATCCATATTTATTTATCGTCGACGGCGCTCACTGGGGGTGTGTGCAGACAAAGGAGGGGTTCCTATGACCCAAGCGCTATAACATCATAAGGACTGAAAGCCTACTCACCTCTCCCGCGCTCACTGGAATGGGCTCCGATTTCGAAGGGGCTCCTACAGCCCAAGCGCAATATCAATCCATCTCGTGGCATCAAATCTAGGCCCTAGGCCTCATATCAATATCAGTATAATCAACTAGGCTCTCGGCCTCAATATCAATATAATCAATCAGGCTTTCGGCCTCAATATCAATAAAATACTGCTGCGGCACACAGCCCGATCCATGCTAAATCCATAAATCATCATAAGCCCCTTAGGCATTTGTAAAACAGTAGTTCTCAGCCCGAATTATCATTTAGAAATATCATTTAAGTTTTCAAATCTTAGAAAGATGGCTGAGTTTGCAAAACAGTATTTAAAACCTTGGATTGAGATCAAATGACATGCAAAATATGTGAAAACAGTGATATCAATCCCTGAAGGATTCAAATAATTGGCAAGAAGCCCAAATGTAACAATTAAATCCAAGTAAGGATGATTCTCAATTTAGTTCAAGTAGAAAACACGGCAAAAACATCTCTCGGGACGGACCAAGTCACAATCCTCAATGGTGCTCTACCCCACGCCCATCCGGCGTGCAAGTCACCTCAATATAGCATTACGATGTGAAATTTTTGGGGTTTCAAACCCTCAGGACATCATTTACATTAATTACTCACCTCAAGACGGTTAAAGTCTAGCTCGCTATGCCCTTGCCTCTGAAATTGGCCTCCTCGTGCGTCGAATCTATCCAAAATCAGAACGAATATGTCATAATATGTTAAGGAAACAAAGCCCACTTGAAAACAATCAAATTACCACAAAATTCTCGAAATAGGTCAAACCCGACCCCTGGTCCTACATCTCGGAATTTGACAAAATTCACAAAACTAGAATCCTTATATTCTCACGAGTCTAACCATACAAAATTTATCCAATTCCGATACCATTTGGTCCTTCAAATTATTATTTTATATTTTGGAAGATTTCACCAATTTTCTTCTCAAATTCCATCTCAAATCACAAATTAAATGATGAATTCAATGATATATTCATGTAATCTAGCCAAATCTGAATTAGAATTACTTACCCCGATGAATTTCTTGAAAAACCTTCAAACAATCGCCAAAATCCGAGCTCTATAGGTCAAAATATCAAATAAAACTCAAAACCTCATATTTATTGGAGTAGCCCCAGATTCTCACCTCCGCGGTCGCGCAAAAATGACTGCGGTCGCGCCAGATTTGACTGCAGTGATAGGCTTCAGTATTTTGGCCATAAATTTCGCTACAGATATCCAAATTACAATATCTATACCATTCTAGAAACTAGACACGAAGAACTACAACTTTTGATTTTAAATCATCTCAAAATTTCTTGTAAAACAAAAGATATGAGCTTCCGAAGTAGGACCAGCGGTAGGTTCTTCACCGCGGCTGCGCCCCTTTTTGTGCGGTCCGCGCGACGCCTATCGCGGCCGTGCCCATTTTTGTGTGGTCCGCACAGCACTCATCGCGGACGCACTTCTTTTTGTGCGGTCCACGCGGGTTGGTTCCGAGGCCTGCAACCCTTCTAGACCTTCTACAGATATGATTTTCGGCTTAAAACATCCCGGAACCTACCCGGAACTCACCCAAATTCCCGGGACTTCAAACCAATTGTACCAACACTTCCTAAAATCTTATTCAAACATGTTACAATCATCAAAACACTTCAAACAACATCAAATCGCTCAAAACACATCGGATTCAAGCCTAAGTTTCAAAAATCTTCCGAAACACATTTTTAATCGAAAAACCAACCAAATCACGTCCGAATGACCTGAAATTTTGCACACACGTCCCAAATGACAAAATGAAGCAAAAGAAACTTTTGGAATTCCATTCTGACTCCTAGATCAAAATTTCACCTACCAACCGGAATTCGCCAAAATACTAACTCCGCCAATTCAAGCCTGATTCTATATCGGACCTCCAAAATCATTTTCGATCACACTCCTAAGTCATAAATCATCCCTCGAAGTTAACCGAATCATCGGAATTCAAATCCGAACCCCTTAACTCAATAGCCAATATCTGGTTGACTTTTCCAACTTAAGGCTTCTTAAAGACTAAGTGTCTCATTTCTTATTAAAACCACTTCAAATCAACTCAATTACACAAGATATGGATAATGAAGCATAAGGTAGCTGAAAATGGGAAAATCAGAGCGGTAACTCATAAAACGACGGGTAGGGTCGTCACATCCTCCCCAACTTAAATAAACGCTCGTCCTCGAGCGTACTCAGAGTTGTTCTAAAAGCCAACCAATTGCTGGACAACCTTACCATGCATACACCCGGGGGTGATCCCACGTCACCCTATCTCATATAGGTCCGACAACCCATTGTAACTGAAATTTTTTTGCAATCTAATCTAGCCTACAAACCATAGGACCACATTTCCACTTTTGAAATCCTTCATACGATCAAAATCCCACATTTATACTGTGAATAAGCCCGAGCAAGCTGTAATAACCCATACCTGTAACCTTAGGTGCATATACCCGGGGGTGATCCCACGTCACCCTATCTCATATAGGTCCGACAACCCATTGTAATCTAGCCTACAAACCATAGGACCACATTTCCACTTTTGAAATCCTTCATACGATCAAAATCCCACATTTATACTGTGAATAAGCCCGAGCAAGCTATAATAATCCATACCTGTAACCTTAGGTGCAATTATATAGCATAACACATGACTCAAACGCTTGCAACACTAACTTCTAATCATAGCAGTTGCACGCAACAACCGAATACCAATAGAAAAACTTTTATCAACTAAAGTCTCATCTCTACACCTTCATATACTACAAATGATAAATAAAACACACAGTAAGCCATAACCATTTCTTAGATCAACCATTTATGAAGCCACTTCTCCTTTGGCAAAAACCATAGCAAATTTTTGAGTTGAACCTCGATATTTTCCTCCCAACATGCTGAAATAAAACCCATTTGTATTCAGTCTAGATCCCAACAATCTCATCTACTCCGGCACAACTACCATGGCGACATTTACACGTCAGTACAGACTAAAGCCATGACTTGTGCAATCCATGCACCAATAAGCCACAATCCGAACTCACTTAAATCATAAAAATAGCTCAAAGAAAGAGTTGTACCACCAGCGAATCATCATACTCATGGAGAAGTACATAATACAATGCCATAACAGTAAACCTCACTATTGCGCCATCCGGCTAAGCCAGAAAGAGAAAATACCTCAAAGAAGAGAGCCGCTTTGCAAGTTTCACAAGTACCACCCCAACGATATGCTATGAGCTCGTCAATGACAGTGGAACCAAGATACATGAATAAAATAATAATAACCATCCCTTCTATAGCTCACATTGACATCAACCTCACGATCAACTTAGTTGCCAACAACATAATCTACCTGGCACGGTCACAGACCTCCAGTCCAAGCATATCATATAGGAGCAATCTAATAAGTACATCTGTATATGCTAAATGAAATAAGATTCCCATGCTCCTGGACTGGTATAAATAACACTTTATATCGTAGGCATGAGCAAGCTATGCTGTCACAACTCAATTTAGCAATTTAACGCAGAATAGAAATTACCAAGTTTGTTCTGGAATCTAGCATCTTGGAAATCTCAAGTATAGTCCAGATAGTTCTTAACAAAGTTACGAATATGAGAAACATTATACCTTTAAGTTCAACATACCATTCTAGGCATATCATAGCATATGCCTCTTTCGAGCATGAATATTGGCTCGGTGCTTGCACACAGGTTCAAACCTCAAATATATTCGCGCTCACAGTACATAGTTATCACCATCAATTAGCTCGACTAGTGCATCCAAAGAGTTTAGATAAAAAAATTACCTCAAACATGACACAATCCCGAAATAGTATATTTTTTTAGAATTTCCCGTCTCCAAATTCATAGATCACATAAATCACCATAACTGATCACAACCTCAGCATCCAAATGACTAATACATCCCTCAACTACGATCATCCCATGATAATTATTTCCAAAAAAAATTCTACAATATATAACAAGATCAAAATATTGGTAGTCGATCAACCAAGTGAGCATTGAAATGCCAATATACATCTGTTAATCAGAATATAATGTGCACCCTTCCCAGGCCTTACCGAGCGGTTATAACATTCATCTAAATACCTGAAACTAATTATTCCATCCTGAACTCGTGACCTTCCCTTTAAGAATGAACTGCCACCTTGCACATGAAAATATTAAGCATGTACCATACGCCACCTATCATGCCATCTTGTTACAAACATAAAATCACATTAGAATTTCTGGGCTATAGGAAAATTTCATTCTGTACAGTTAGAAATCTTCTATTTGCTCCCATCTAGAAGGAGTTCACAATATACAATATGTTCCTCGCACCGGTCTGTAAAGCATCACAATATACGGTATATGAATCTGAAGTTGATGGAAAAACCAACACTGGAGATGTGGTCAAAGCTGTCTTGAGCTTCTGAAAGCTCTTCTCACACTCGTTCGACCATACAAACGGTGCACCCTTCTGAGTCAACTTGGTCAAGGGCGATGAAATGGTTGAAAAATCCCTCACAACTCAGATAGAATCAATACTATGAGTCTCAGCTCCATTTTATCTCGCACAAAAGCTAGATATGACAGACAACCCTTCCCAACCATACGCTGGGATTTCAAGAAGAAATTACTCTTCTAGGAACATAATCAGTCATACCACGCCACTCGATCCGCGGTACACCCGGCATAGCCAAAGTAACTGTCTTAGCATGAGAGTCTATAATAGCATGACAAGGAGATAACAAATCCATGCCCAATATAACATTAAGTCCACCATGCTCAATAGCAATATATCAACTCGGGTCTCCAGACCCTCAATAATCACAACACATGATTGGTGCACACGGTCTACAACAACAGTATCGCCCACCGGGGTAGATACATGAATAGGTAAAGAAAGAAACTCCCGGGGCATACCCAAATAATGAGCAAAATATGAGGACACAGAAGAATAGGTGGAACCGGGATCGAATAATACAGAGGGATCTCTGTGGCAGACTGGACAATTCCTGTAATGACAGCATCTGAAGCAATATCATTTGTCCTTCCTGAAATAGCATAAAAACAAGCTCGTCCACCGCCTGATCAGCCTTAATCTCCATAAGCAATAACTGACTCACCAACACGCCTCAACTGGAACCGATATAGCACATAACCGTGCAATCAACTTATTTAAGAGCAAACTCCCCAACTTGGCTCAAAGCCATAGATCAAAACTCACTCAATAAATCAAAACGCATGTACTCTATTGCTGCCTTAATACCATAATGAGATTAAACTCACTTCTTCATAAGCTTGTGGAAACGCAAATCGTCTGGAATTTTAACTCTTTTGCAATTCTTGCATTCACTCACACAACAATTAAGCCCACTCTCTAGGACACTAAATATGTACCCAATAACCAAGCCTTTCCCAGCTCAAACCATCCAACTGGGGACCGACATCGCCTACCATAAAACACCTCATATGGGGCCATCTGAATGATGGACTAGTAGCTGTAGTTGTAGGCGAACTCTGCTAAAGGCAAGAACTGGTCCACCGGACCTCCAAAGTCGATAACACAAGCCCCGAGCATATCCTCCAAAATCTGAATAGTCCGCTCGGACTGACCGTCCGTATGAGGATGAAACGATGTGCTCAACTCAACCCGTGTGCCCAAATCCTGCTTAACTGCACCCCCAGAAATGCGAGTTAAACTGCGTACCCCGGTCCGAAATGATAGATACCGGCACACCATGAAGGCGAACAATCTCTCGGATATAAATCTCAGCTAACCTCTCGGATGAATAGGAGACAGCCACAGGAATGAAATGTGCTGACTTGGTCAGCCTATCAACAATAACCCATATCGCATCGGACTTCTTGCGATTCAACGGAAGTCCGGTAACGAAATCTATGGTAATCATCTCCCACTTCCACTCGGGAAGCTCAATCCTCTTAAACAAACCACCAGGACTCTGATGCTCATACTTAACCTGCTGTCAGTTCAAACATCGAGCCACATATGTAACAATATCCTTCTTCATCCTATGCCACCAATAGTGTTGCCGCAAGTCCTGATACATCTTTGCGGCGCCCGGATGAATAGAATACCGAGAACTATGGGCCTCCGCTAAGATCAAATCTCGAATCCCATCGACATTGGGCACATAAAATTGCCCTTGCAATCTCAAAACACCATCGCTATCTAAGGTCACCTTCGTGGAACCTCCACGCTGAACCGTGTCTCTCAGGACACACAAATAGGGATCATCAAACTGCCGATCACGGATACGCTCCAATAATGAAGTACGAGCGACCGTGCAAGCTAACATTATGCTAGGCTCAGAAATGTCCAACCTCACAAATCAATTGGCCAAGGCCTGAATATCCAAAGAAAGCGGTCTCTGGCTGACTGGAATATAAGCAAGACTACCCATGTTGGCGGACTTCCTACTCAATGCATCGGCTACCACATTGGCTCTCCCCGGGTGATACAAAATAGTAACATCATAATCTTTCAATAACTCCAACCATCTCCTCTGCCTAAAATTCAACTCATTTTGCTTGAAAAAGTATTGAAGACTCTTGTGGTCAGTGTACACCTCACATGTCACACCATATAGGTAATGCCTCCAAATCTTCAAAGCATGAACAATGGCTGCCAACTCTAGATCATGAAACGGATAATTCTTCTCGTGGATCTTCAACTACCTCAAAGCATAGGCAATGACTCTACTATCCTGCATCAATACTGCACCAAGTCCAATATGGGAAGCATCACAATAGACCGTATAAGGCCTTGAACCTGTGGGCAAAACCAATACCGGTGCTGAAGTCAGAGCTGTCTTGAGCTTCTGAAAGCTCACCTCACACTCATCTGACCATCTGAACTGGGCACCCTTCTGGGTCAATCTGGTCATCGGGGCTGCAATAGACCCCTCCACGAACCGACGGTAATAGCCTGCTAACCCCAAGAAACTTCGAATCTCGGTAGCTGATGCTAGTCGACGCCAGTTCTTGACTGCCTCAATCTTCTTCGAGTCCACCTGAATACCCTCTGCTGATACACCGTGACCCAGAAATGCAACTGAACTCAACCAGAACTCACACTTCGAGAACTTAGAATATAACTGACTATCCTTCAAAGTCTGAAGAACCACTCTGAGGTGCTGCTCGTGCTCCTCATGGCTGCGGGAGTACACCAGAATATCATCAATAAAGACTATCATGAATAAGTCCAAATAAGGCCTGAACACTCGGTTCATCAACTCCATAAATGCTATTGGGGCATTGGTCAACCCAAACGACATGACCAGGAACTCATAATGCCCATACCGAGTGCGGAATGTTGTCTTACGGACATCAGACGCCCTAATCCTCAGCTGATAGTAGCCAGATCTCAAGTCTATCTTTGAACCTTTGCACCTTGAAGCTGGTCGAACAAATCGTCAATCCTCGGCAGTGGATACTTGTTCTTAATCGTCACTTTGTTCAATTGCCAGTAATCAATGCACATCCTCATCGAACCATCTTTTTTCTTTACAAATAACACTAGCGCACCCCAAGGAGAAGCACCGGGTCTAATAGAACCTTCTCCAGCAAATCCTGCAATTGATCCTTTAACTCTTTCAACTCTGGCGGGGCCATGCGGGAAATGGGCTGAGTGCCCAGAGCCAGATCAATACAGAAATCAATATCCCTGTCGAGCGGCATACACGGCAGGTCTGAAGGGAAAACCTCAGGGAACTCTCGAACAATAGGAATAGAATCAATAGAAGGGACCTCTGCACTAGAATTGCAAACATATGCCAGATAGGCTAAACACCCCTTCTCGACCATGCGTCGAGCCTTCACATATAAAATAACTCTGCGGGTGGTATGCCCTGGGGTCCCTCTCCACTCCAAGCGGGGCAAATCTAGCAAACCCAAGGTCACGATCTTGGCGTGACAATCCAAGATAGCATGATACGGGGACAACCAATCCATCCCTAATATAACGTCAAAATCCACCATATCTAAGAGCAATAAATCAACACGGGTCTCAAGACCCTCAACACTACCACATAGGAACAATGAACTCGGTCAACCACTATAGAATCACCCACCAGTGTAGATACATAAACAGGAATACCCAAAGCATCACTAGGTATAACTAGGTAGGGTACAAAATAGGACGACACATACGAATATGTAGACCCAGAGTCAAATAACACTGAAGCATCCCTATCACAGACCAGAATAGTACCTATAATAATTGCATATGAAGAATCAGCCTCTGGCCTGGCTGGAAGAGCATAACACGGGGGTTGGGCCCCACCTCCATGAACCATATCTCTGGGACGATCGGCTGCTGGCTGGCCTCTACCTCTGGCGGTCCGAGATCCACCTCTACGGTCTCTACCTCCACCTCTATGATCTCTACCCCCGCCTTTAGCTGGCTGGGCAGCCTGTGGAACCTCAAGTGCCTGAATTATAGCAAGAGAACTCTGATGTTGAGAGCTGTCAGAAGCTCAAGGGCGATACCTGGCAATGTGCCTCGTGTCGCCACATGTGAAATAAGCCCTCGACTGCTGAGAATAACGGAGTGGTGGTGTGCTGATAGGTGTTAATGGTGAACTGAAAATCTACTAGTCAGAATACTACGGCTGAGAGCCACGACCACCTGAAGTACCATATGAGACCTGTAGGGCTGACTGAAAGGGCCTCGGAGGATGGCCTCTACCATAAGAATCCCTAAATCCAGACGAGGTACCACTGAATCTACCTGCATGACGGGGCCTCTTATTAGACCCATAACCACCTCCCCGTGCAAGAGCCATCTCAAATCTATGGCCCGCATTGGCCGCCTCCTGAAAATAAATCTCACTCCCGGCTCCCATAGCCATCTGGAGACGGATCGGCTGAATCAATCCATCAATAAACCTCTGCACCCTCTCTCTCTCGGTGGGGAGTATAACAATAGCATGGCGTGCCAGATCAATGAACCGGGTCTCATACTGAGTGACTGTCATAGAGCCCTGCTGGAGGCGCTCGAACTGCTTGCGAAGAGCCTCTCACTGAGTAACTGGGAGAAACGTTTCCAAAAAGCACTCTGCAAACTGGTCCCAAGTCAACGATGGTGACCCTGCTGGTCTGGATAAACAATAGTCCCTCCGCCAAGTCTTTGCGGATCCTGCTAGTCGAAAGGTGGGGAAGTCGACCCCATTGGTCTCCACAATACCCATACTCCAAAGGATCTCATGGCAGCTAAATAAGAAATCCTGTGGATCCTCTGAATACCGTTGAATATGGTGGTGAAGAGGTTGGAGAACTTATTAAGCCTCCACAAAGCATCTATAGACATAGCCGCCCCATCGCCGGCCTGGGTCACAATACCCGGCTGAACTGCCACAGCTGGTTAAATTACTGGAACATGAACCTGGGGAGCTACCTGCTCTGGAGTACATGTAGCGGGAGTATGAACTCCTCCTCCAGCCTGAGAAGTGGCTGGTGCTACTGGAAGCAAACCCGCTCGAGAGACGCTCTCCACAAAGCCTACCAATCTGACCAAGGTGTCCTGAAGAATTGGGGTAGCTATAAACCCCTCTGGGACCTGAGCTGGGCCCACCGGAGCTGCTGGGGCTGGAACTTCCTCATCATAACCAACATAAGGCTCCACTTTTGGGGCTGCTAATCGGGGCTAAGCTATGCCCCTGCCTCAGCATCTGCCACGGCCTCGGCCTCGCCCTCTGCCCCTCTTAGGAACTGCTGCTGAGGGCTCGGGCTGCTGCGCAGCAGAAGAGGAAGCACGTGTTCTTTCCATCTGCGAAAGAACAGAGTAGAAAGACAATCAGTTTTTGAGAAACAGAATCGCACGACAAGAAAGAACAAATGTGAAACTTTCCTAACTCTGTAGCCTCTGGGGGATAAATACAGACGTCTCTGTACTGTTCCCTCAGACTCTACCGAGTTTGTCCGTGAGTTGTGAGACCTATGTAACCTAGTGCTCTGATACCAACTTATCACGACCCGAATTTCCCACCCTTAGGAGTCGTGATGGCACCTACTAATAGGAGCTAGGCAAGCCAATTAACTATATACATTCTTAGGCAAACATCGACAATATTGAGACAACGAGATAATTAATATAAAAGCGGAAGTCTTAAACATAAATGAACTGAAAACAAGTGCGGAAATTCAATTACAACCTCTACCCAAGACTGGAGTCACTAACTCACGAACATCTATAGAATACTAAAAACAGAGTCTGAATAAAATAAAATAATGTTTGTTCCGGTACAAAGACAACAAATGAAATAAGGATAGAAAAGACTCCGGGCCATGCGGACGTCAACTAGGCTACCTCAAAATCTCTGGACTGAAGTCAACTCCCAATGCTCCTACTGCTGTCCAACAGCTGCTGCTCCAGCGCTGTGATCTGTGCAAAAAGATGCACAGAGTGTAGCATCAGCACAACTGACCCCATGTGCTGGTAAGTGCGTAGCCTAACCTCGGCGAAGTAGTGACGAGGCTAGACCAGACTACCAGATAAACCCATGCAGATATATATACAAGTACAACAAAATAATAGCGGAAAGCAAACAATTAAAACAGGGAGGGGAACATGCTTATGGGGTAGCAGATAAAACAGATTATCAGGAATAATTGAAGAAACTACATCTGATTTCTTCTAACACAGAATAAGGGAAAACAAACCACTTTCACTTGTTCAATGTTCTCTCGTTGCAGGCGTGCAACACGATCCTATTTCCTCATATCACGTGGTAGGTGTACCACTCGATCCCATTTCATAATATCATGTGGTAGGCGTACCAATCGCTGCCATTTCATAATATCACGTGGTAGGCGTACCACTCGATCCCATTTCATAATATCATGTGGTAGGCGTACCACTCAGTACCATTTCATAATATCATGTGGTAGGCGTACCAATCGGTCCCATTTCATAACATCATGTGGTAGGCGTACCACTCGATCCCATTTCATAATATCATGTGGCAGGCGTACCACTCGATCCCATTTCATAACATCATGTGGTAGGCGTACCACTCGATCCCATTAGATAACATCACGTGGTAGGCATACCACTCGCTTCCATTTCATAATATTTCGTGGTCAGCGTGCCACACGATACCATTTCTTTCAACACAATACACAAAATAATCCCGGCAAGGGAACAAGATAATATAATAAACTATCCCGTCAAGGGAACAAGATAATATAATAAACTATCCCGGCAAGGGAGATCCAGCTATAACCAAACTTATTCAATTTCTACTTAACATAATTAAACCAATACTCAGTCTCAACAATT
>MU713121.1:12316-24576 GCA_026770625.1 Nicotiana glauca
ATGCTCGACACCAGTGTATAGATACTCGTCACCATGCCTATACACCGTACTCGACAAATAGCAATTAGCAAATAAGACTCTACTCCTATTCCCTCAAGCCAAAGTTAGACCAAACACTTACCTCGAATGCTCCAAACTCAACTCAAGCATCTAGTATAGCTATACCCTTCGAATTCACCACAAACCGCTCGAATCTAGTCACAAATTACTTGAATGTATCAACAAATGCTAATTGAATCAATTTGAATGCTTGAAAATGAATTTCCCAAAGTTTTACTCAAAAATTCCCGAAACGCCGCCAGGCCCACGTGGTCAAAACCCGAGGTTCGAACCAAAACCCGGTTACCCATTCCCTCATGAGTTCATATCTATGATTTATTTTGAAATCGGACCTCAAATTGAGGTCCAACTCCCCAATTTGAAGAAAACCTAGGTTCTACCCAAAATCCCCATTTTCACCCATGAAAATCCTTGATTTTAAGATGAAAACATGATAAATGATGTAAATGATTGAAGTAATTAAGTAAAAATTGACTTACAAATGATTTGTGGAAGAAAGTTTTCTTGGAAAATCGCCTATAGAGTGTTTGAGTTGAAAGAATGAAGAAATTAGGTGAAAATTCGTCTAATATGAAAAATTGCAAGCCTCAGATATGGGAAATGCGAACATGGGTTCGCAGTTGCGAACCCAGCAGGCTTGGGAATTGCGACATTTAAGTTCGCATTTGTGAACTCGCGTCTACCAGGGGACCATCGCATTTGCCAAAATGGCCTCGCATTTGCGAACCAATGACCATCGCATTTGCGAGGTCTGGCTTCGCATTTGAGAACCTTGGCCTTCCTAGGCTGGTTTCGCATTTGCGAACCAGCCTTCGCATTTGCGATAGCTGGGACTTTGCATTGGCAAACCCAGTCTTCGCAAATGCGAACCCTGTAGAACTGAAGGATATCAGATTTTTCAAAGGCTCAAAATGCAACTCGACACCTATCCAAAACTCACTCGAGCCCTCGGGGCTCTAAACCAAATATGTACAGAACCTAAAAAATATCCTACGG
This sequence comes from Nicotiana glauca, assembly GCA_026770625.1. Classification (NCBI taxonomy): domain Eukaryota; kingdom Viridiplantae; phylum Streptophyta; class Magnoliopsida; order Solanales; family Solanaceae; genus Nicotiana; species Nicotiana glauca. The sequence goes on from MU713121.1 coordinate 13,373, forward strand.
ACTTACTCGTGCGATCAAATTGCCAAAATAACATCATATACATAGAATCAAGCCTCAAATCACATGATTTCTTCCAACCTTTCATAAAACACAAATTTGCCATTTTTAAGTCTGAAACACATCAAATGACGTCTATTTTCAACCAAACTTCACACGAAGCGATTAAACCACATATAATACCTGTACCGGACGCTGGAACCAAAATACGGGTCCGATAACAACGTTTTCTAATCCATTTTCATTTCAAATTTCCAAATAAATTTCAAAAAAATAATTTCTTTTAAAAATTCATTTTTTGGGCTCGGGACCTCGGAATTCGATTCCGGGCATATGCCCAAGTCCCATATTTTTCTACGAACCCTTCGGGACAGTCAAATCACGGGTCCGGGTCCGGGTCCGGGTCCGGGTCCGTTTACCCAAAATGTTAACCAAAGTCAACTTTAATCATATTAATATCAAAATTCATCAATTTTTTCACAAAATTTATATTTAAGCTTTCCAGCTATGCGCCCAGACTGCGCACGCAAATCGAGGCAACTAAAAGCGAGGTTTTCAAGGCCTTTGAAGCACAGAAAAGAGAGAAAACAGGTGATGACCCTTTGGGTCGTCACAAGGACAAAGCTCTTTGAAGAGTTCTCACTGTAATCCAATACTAACTAAGTTGAGTATGTGCAGTGTGGAAGCGTCAGCCTCAGTGTGCCAGAGTTTAGAGGGTTCTCAAGAGGATCCCAAGGTAGTACACACACTAGAGAGGGCAGAACCTAGTGACTTAGGAGTAGAGTGATAGTGCTTGACATAGTTTGAAAAGGTTTCAGTAGGAAAACAATGTAAAAGACTTAGTTAAAATAACTTTGTAAACAAAGAGGTTGTTAGGAAAACAGATTTTAAAAAATAGTGGTGTAATTAAACAAATAGCAGGTAAGTCAAACAAGTTCAACAATGCTCAAATAACAGTCCTTTATACAGGGGAATAGGAATTGGGGACATATAGAGCACATAGTATCATGAACATAGCAGTTCTTGTGGGGTTTAAGGGATTAGGGGATAGATATTGATACCAATACAGTAGGAGTTTCAGAAAACAATCATAGAATCAGCCATTTAAAGTGACAGATCAGCATGCATATTAAACTGGATAACAAGTAGACAAACATTCAAAGTAAGGTAGAGTCGTGTTGAGACAGACTACTGGGGAGGGGATAGAACATGTTCTGAGAAGTCCTAAGAAGGTTAGACTAGCATGCTAGATGAGACAATAATGTAAACATGGCAATTGCATGTTGAACAACAGAACCATAGATAGAAACTTGTCAGAACATACAGTAAGGGGATAGTAAACACAAAGTGAAAGAGAACCCAGTAGTTAACCTTGGCTTGCAGCCGGCTGACTTTAGACAGTAGTAAGTAACATAAAGGAGAGCAGAAAGCTTTTAGTGTGAAAGAGAGAGTTTTTGAACCAATGTGTTCGTGTTTGTGTTGATAGGAGAACATGTACATACAGTAGTTCGAAACTAGGTAAAATAAGGCAAGAATCATAATTGTATAATAAATATGGAACTCAGAACCAATTAGAGCAAAGTCAGTACAAGTACTCCTTTAATTTAAGGGAATCAGTCCAAACGAAAAGAACAAGTAACAAATCAGGAAAGAAATCAATGTACGACCAATAAGGAAAGATTTCGAATATAGTAAGTATAGGGTAAACAATTAGGGCTAAGTTCAGAAAACTCTAATTAACGAGATAGTCAGTAGGAATAAAATACCAATGCAGATTAGGTAGGTGAATCAATCAAATTGAATAGAAAAGGTAGGAATCGAAGGTTTAAAGGAAGGTCTTCCAATCAAACCATGAAACTTGGGATCCAGAATCAATCAAAGAGGAAGTCATGATTCGATGTTCAGCATATAAAATAGAGTAAAATAAGAATGAGCAGACGTAGCAAACACGAAGATTAAACATCACTGATAGAAAGAGGCAAGTCTTGAACAGTCAAGATGAGCACAAGCAGATAGAGGTGATATAAGTTAGGCTAAAAACTTAGTAGGAACACATTCGAGGCAAGATAGTCACAGAAACACAAACAAGACGATCAATCATGCTAATATACAGAACCAAATGAAGAGACCTGGAAAATTTAGGGCTTTCAATATAGACGAGTTGAAGAGGTAGTAAAATCATAGAATCAGTAAAAATACGCAAGAAATAGAAGTTTAGACACAAAGGATCAGTTAAACAAATTTTTAAAAGAAGTTTTGAAACCCTAATTTTTAGAAGAATGTGAAAAAAACTTGAAATCAATGATTCTTGTAAAAGAGTCCCAAGGATAGTATAAAACATTAAAGAAACAAACTCAAATCGTTCTAGATATATACAGATCTGGGAGATATAGGCAGAAATTAGGATTTCAGAGAAAACCCATATAGAGATGAAAGAACCTGTCTAGAATCCCAAAGATCGTAAAAAATACAGCATGATTTTGCTTGAAATCACATTGGAGTAGCCAAGAACAGACAAGTGACGAACCCTAGATGCAAGTCGGCATGACCCTGGGCCTTTGAAGACCTTAAAGAAGGCAAGCATGGCATGAGAGAAGCCATTGGAGGCTTAGGAGTCGATGAGAAGTCACCGGAGATGACTAGAGAAGAGAAGTCGGTAGTTGAAGGGCTCTGGTTAGGTTGAGAGTGTTTTGAGAGAGGAGAGGATCTTAGGGCGGCGGATTCTGGGAAAATGATTAGGGTTGGGGGGTCGTTTGGAATAAAAAAGGCAATAATGAACGAGGGCCGTTGATCTTTTAGATCAATGGCCAGGATCTGATGGGTTTTGGGTCGGGTTATTTAATTCGAAATTGGGTTGGGTATTGAGGCTAAAATTGAAATGCAATCTGGCTATATTTTAAATAGCCAATTTAACCCCATATAATTTATAATAAATAATAAATAATTCCTAAAACATAATTTTGCGTACTAAAATGATTTAAAATAGATATTTAACAATTTAAAAATATAAAAGGTTAATTTTATGCATATAAATATAATTATACGTTAATAGGGCTAATATTACAATTATATGCAAATTAGTTTTAAAAACGTAAATGCAATTATAAAAAAAATGCACAAAAATATTTAATAATATTTTGGCATAAATATAGGACTTATATGACTAAATTACCACAACAATAAGTTGAGGAATAATTATTGTGTATTTTATGAGTAAAAAGGGGAGAAAATAAATCAATATAAAATAATTAAAATTATAGAAAAAATTATAAAACCTTGTGCATGCTTATATATGTTATTTTGAAAGTATTTATGCATATTAAAAATATATAGGAAAAAATTGGGTATCAACACTCATCACGACAAATGCATACAAGAAACAAATTCTTCAATTTAACTACAGACCCCGGATAAGTCTTCTCCAGAATATACAAATAACTAGGCAATCGACTGTAGGAGTTAGCAGGATGATCTCTCAAAAATTTTATAGCCTTTTTCTTTGCTCTCCAAGCTTGCATGTATGTTAAGTCCATACCGTGTACATACAACATATCATTTTGAATGTTTTTTGGTGTGCAAACTATCTTAGGATCAACATATTTTGGTATAATCATGCTACCCACTACCATGGAAGTAGGTTTGTGTTGTACATAGGTGTTGTCCATCAAAGAGCATGTATGCAAGCTGTTGAATTTTCGAACCTTGAACATTGCTGAATCATTTATGCTGGCGGACTTGAAGTGCCATCTATAATCTTCCCCAACACATACCAGGCAGTAGCTACAGAACAAAAATAATTTAAACAACGAAAATATTATAATTAATAATTTGTATACAAAAAAATACAAATTATCTACAAATTGTATACAAAGATATTACAAATGTTGAAGAACAACAAAATACAAATAAACTACAAAATAAACAAAGACATGATCTTTGTCCATTGAACTGTTCATACCTTCTAGGCTAGACCTTTTCACCCTAAGTTGGAACTTGTTCATGACAGAATAGTGCTTCATTGCACTAGCAATTGTTTTCTTGTCTTTGTATACTTGGCCTACTTCAATAAGAGTTGGTGTATTTTCTGTTATGATTAACTTTCATATTCCACTATCTCAGGATATGTTGGCTTATCAATCAACTTCAGTGTTCCAGATGAACCTGCAATCAATTAAAGCTAAATACTGTTATAAAATATATTGTAGATATTTTGTAGAATAATTGTAGACCAATAAAATCCAGGACTTACATATTCATAATAATTTATATACTCATGTTATGTAGTTTTTATAAAACAAATGAAATTCAATACATATTTTGATCTATAGATGTTATGTAGATTTTTTGTAGAAATATTGTAGAAACATTGTAGCATGCATGAGATAAAAATAAATTTCACCACTAGTATAACAGATCAAACATGCAATTGCGTTCGAAATAGACATATTGCATTCCAAATCAAAATCTCGCACTGTTTATACATAGCGGATACATTCCTAAGCTCCTGTGCTCCTTTTTCGTCGCATGTATACTAGAACTCCCATATCGTTCCTAATTTCCATTGGCGGACAATTTCCGTTGACAATGTACTTGATTTTGATTATTTTTTTTATGTATCAATCATTTTATGCTCTGCGATTGTAGAAATCAATTGGCTATAAGATGCATATTCCCTGATTACAATCCCGTCGATACGAAAATCCTTGTATCTCCCAAAGCTATCCCAATTACCATTTAGCTGAAGCATAATAGCTATTTTTGATATTATTGCGCGTGATTCACTACAATTGTAGATAATTGATTCAATTGTGCTTGTGAAATCAGAATATACAGTGAAAAATAGAGTATTCGCAAAACAGAGTATCAAAATTGTGAGAGAAACGGAATAATTTCGGGCATAATTAATAGCGAGTAATGTGTTTCAAAAATCTCGGTAGAATCCTTTACTATCCAAAATTCTCGCTCCAAAAAAAGGAATGTTATAGCATAAAGGATTCCTTTTTTAAACGATTTATATAGATTCTGTAGGAAAAATGTCCCCAGATCGGGTAATATTGAAAGCAGAGACTTTTTTTATAATAAAAATTTTATATAATGTATAGGAACGAAAAAATCCCCTTAATTTATACTCGGTAAACACTCATCCTTACTTGGTGTTTATACCAATTTGATAAGTACATAACACGTGTCTTTACAAATATGATTATTAGGAAACCATAGTTAATTAATTTATATTCTTTCCTTAATTTATAATTTAATCTTGATAAATTAGTATAATTTAATCTTGATAAATTAGTATAATTTGATGTAAACATCACGTGGCCTATAATTTTTTACCATCTCTACTCATTGTACTAAGCAAACTACGAAGAAAGCTAAAAACGGCGAGTACAAAAGGAAGAGCTAAAATAAATTAGTGATTACAAAGGAAAAGCAAAGTGCACATGAATTGCTCCTACAAGTGACTTGTGCTCTGGCCTCCATAAGAGAAGAGTTAAAGAAACATTTATGGCTTTGCTGTTGCCTTTCTGCTGATTGTTGTGATATAGTCTCCTGCTTAAAACCGTACCCGAAGAGGAGAAATATGGTCCTTCTTTTTTTGTTTATATCTGTGGTGTCCTAGGCAAATTGCGAAATGATAAAAACTTGCACCAAAAAATGAATGTAAGACGTGTCTTTCATATACACCTTTACCATTTAACCATGGTTAAATGATGCTTATTCTCACTTTAATTTTTAACTGTTAAGGTTTACTAAGTTGGTTTGGTGCAAATACACAGTACGAGCAAGTATTTAGCCCTTGACGATTCCACCAAACACCTACTGCCTCCTACAAGAAAAGATACCTACGCTATATTTGCATTGTAATGAGAGGAATTTCTCCAATCATTACATAGCTTGCATGAGATGAACAAAACAGAAAGGAAGAAAAAACAATTGACTGTCACTGAAATGGTGACCAAGAAGTGAAATAAAATCAACGGTACTTCAAGGATTATTTAGGTAATTAAAGTTTTGGGCAGTTGACAAGCAAATCGCTCATACAATTTTGTTATGGTATACCAATTGAGACTTCAAGAAAATCTTAATAGAATTTCTCTGTACAGGAAATCAGCATATCCACTGAAATTAGAAATCTAACCAAATATTTACCGACCAAGCGTCCAAGACATATACCAAACAAAAGAAACCTCTCTAGATTAACAAGGTAAAGTGGTCTTAGTTAGCTCAACTAAATCTATTGTTCAAGAGGAAATCAACATCAGGAGTCACAACAGCTCGCTCGCTAATTTCTCCAAGTTGACAACAGTGCTTCTCGACAGTATTGATTGCTACAACATCTTGAGAAAAAGAGCAATCTACACCAGGAGAAACCTGCAAGTAATTCCTTGCTGTTAGAGGAGTTTCATATCGAAGACAAGTTACAAGCTACGGCATCTGGAGAAGCATATGCTGGAGACGTAAAAATGCTTTGACAGTGGTTCGACTAAACTTCAAAAGAAGGGTAATAATCTCAACAAGTTAGAAACAATATGACAAGGAGTACATTTGAGAAAAACTGCAGTTCTATTTCTCAAGGCAGATCGACAAAAAGGCTACAGTCTGACCAGTAGGGGAAGCTTACAAATTGTTTGAACCAAAAGTCTAAGTGGATATAAGGGAAGAAAACAAACAGAAAAAAGGTGTGACGCATGTTCTGGTAAATAATTTGGTTCCTTGTGTAATAAAATGCTATGATTTGGCTCCTTCATGGACACTTCACAGTGCTAACTTAAACACACTTAAGTCGTAAAATTTTAACCATCTTTCAGAAGCGTAAAGTCTTTTCTGAGAAGAAGAATTTATCATCAAATTGACAAGCTTTAGATTGTATAAAGCAAGGGAAAGATGTGACTCACATCATAGAGGATGTCTCCAAGCTTCAACTTAACTGCTCCACTCTTGTAAACGAGCATTTTCCCAATGTTTCCCGCAGGTAACTTTTCCAGATTGCAAGCTTCCTTTGCAGTATTATGCCTTCTGGAAATTGTAGAGCTGCCAACTAACTCTTTCCCTTTTGCACTAGCAAGAAGTCTAGGAGCAGTGCCAGCTGCTTCTTTTCCCTTAAGCATAGGCGATGACAAGCAGCCAGCAGTATCTCTACCTCCTTTGGTAGCTAGGGGTAAATTAGCAGGAAGCTGAAGAAAAAGAATCTGTACATCGTCCTTCTTTTCCTGTTAATCAAATATCCGTATTGGTAACCCATGTGAAGACATTTTTGTTTTTCTAAAATATGTTTTTGTATATTGCCTAGAGCAGATACCAGTAAACCAAGCTCTGAAGCAGGATGTATATTATTTTCATCATACTCTGCATTTGCTGCAGCCTTTCCAAATTCAGCTTCATCTAAAATTTCTACAAGCCACAAAGAACAGGAATAAAGGTTATATGCGAAATCATGACATGAAACAAGAGAAACGAGCACCAGAGTTATCGCGTCTTCTTTAAGACCATATCCTTTCACTAATAGGCAACAGTTGTTACACACGGGAGCACGATAACTTTTTTTCTTCGTCAACATTCACTACTAAAAATAATAGTATATAGTTTGAAACAAAGCGTATGCCCCAAGCAACTCCACTGACAAGAGGGACCAAACTATACTCTTCCACATGCAGCAAAATATTGGAAAGCATAGAGAAAGACAGAAGCACAGTACTATAAGAGATAAATACTTCAGACAAAGTCCCAGATTAAGTGTACTAGAGCAGGCACCGATGTTAAGGCAAAGACTGAAGTTTCGTCGTATTCAAAGTGGAAAAAGGTTTAAAAGTGGATACACATTTAACTTTTTTAACGAATTCACACTTTTATGGTAAAATGACAGAATGGTAGTTTCCATTTGGTGATATGAGATGGACAATTATAGGAACAAGTTTTTAATTTACAGAAATGGACATACTTTTAGGGCAATGAACAGGAAACTGAAAGGTAACTAGTCAATTAGGGGCAAAGGGAGTAGATTATTGTTGCGTAAAGATATTCTATTCAATCAGAAATACCTGGGTCTCCAGCATAAGGTCTTCTCAGAGGAAGAGTTATAGGATAGTTGGAATGATGGTAATCCTGCCACAGCATCAAGAAGCAAAAGGTTCAATATTCATGGACGTCGGCTTTTGCTTTGTGTGCATAAAGAGAAGTGATGTAGGAAAATCCTTTACCCAAGGTTCTTTATACTCTTTCTTCTTCCTTTTTAATAAAGCATCTGAATTACTGACTGAAATTTCAGCAAGATCTGCTTCAATACTTGAAGGTAAAGGAGGTGAAGAATCAATGTCCATCCGATCATCAGATTCAGGGTATTTCACAGTACTACCCCGATTGATAGCGAGTTCCTTAGGCTTTCCAAAGGTCCTTATGGAAGTTGGTGATGCTACTCCATGAGCAAATGCAACCTCAACTGCTGCTTTCATTTGAATGCCAATGCATTTGCATTAATAAAAAAAAAAATCATTGATGACCATAAACGATAAGGAATGAGAAGACCAATATGATAAATAAACTTTCAGGAGCACATATTTATCCAGAAAATAGGAGCTTCTAACTTGCATGGCAGAACCCTGACAAAGTATCAGAATCACAACGTATCTCATTGTTTATTATGCCTGCAATAGGCTATATGCATAAAAACTTGAATAGCGAGATCAATCTTTACAACTGATGCTAAACTGAAGTATCAATTAAATATTTAAGGAGAAGAGAAAGCTTACCTTTTTTCTCTGTTTTAGGTTTCTGTCTAGTCAGGCGCTCCTGATCAGATGAAAGAGAATTGTTATTGGAAAAAGACTTAAGAAGACTAGAGTTGTAAATTTATAATATAAATACTACTAAAAAGATAGGAGTATAAACTATCACTAGCTGAGATAATAACTTCTATACGAACTGCTGATATGGATCGAAAAAAGGATGGTTCGAATATCATCTACTAATTTTACGGGAAATATTGTTAATATACTTTTCACGAGAAGGTTTTGTCGAAAGCGTGAGAAAACATCAAGAAAAGAACAAATATGTTTTGGTTTTAGCCCTGCGACATTGAAGGAATAGAAAAAGACCCTATAGAAATATTTTCAATTTTAAATCGCACCGACCTGGTCTACAAATGCGTGTGTTCTTCTGTTATTCAGCTTTTGTCATCAATTAAGACCCTTTTGCATGGGATGCACAAAGTTACCACGAAATACATCCTCTCAAATCCTCTATCAGATAATCCACGCTACATAAAATTTCAGTAATAATTCCACTTTAATCACCCATATCATCGAAGGTGTAATGGTGTATCATTATATCATCTTTTTCCCAAAGTGATGTAAACTTATTGATTGCAATTCTACTCCAAAGTTCCGATCATTTGGATTCAAATCCCCATTATAGTCTTTCCCTCCTCTTCTTCTTCTTCCCCTTTATATATTCATAGGGCCACCTCATCGAAACCACCTTTATTTTCTTTATTATTTTTAGAAACAACTATTTATATAATTTTATCAATCTCCCCGCACGGACACAACTATTTTTATAATGACCATTATCCTAGTGCAGCTTTTTTCCCTTATTTGGCCTCGATATTGGCTATGCAAAATCTCAGGTAGGAAGAGTTTGTATAAAGCGAGATAGAAATATTAGGATTGATTACCATTTTGCAAAATAACAATGCACAAAATATTAGAACATTGTCATATTCTCAGTTTATATAACTTTTTTTTTTTTGAGTTTTTCGCCAGGTGTCGTTGAAAGCTTCCTACCAAGATTTTTTTCATTACAAAACTCAAACCCGAGACATCTGATTAACTTACATCATTAAAATAAACACAAAATAATTATTATACTTTTTTTACGTACCAGATAACTATAATTTGAAGACGTGACACTACAAAATAGAACTACGATCTCTAATCATTGTGCTAAAACTATAAACACATAACAATTAAAAAGAAAAAAGAAGGGTAAATTACATTAACACGGTGCAGAATAGCCTCCGCAGCTTCATTATCATTGATATCTTCATTTCCATCTGCTTCACTGCAAAAATAAAAAAAAGTAAAAAAAAAAATAATAATAATAATAAAAGCAGTATTAAGAAACATACACTGTAAATCCAAAAAAGAAAAAGAAAAAAAAAGAAGGAAAATGTAAAAGAGGAGTACGTTTTAGGTTGTACGGGATTCTGTTTCTTTCGACGGGGAGGTGCTTTCGGAGCAAATTTAACCTGTAAAAAATAGAAGTTAAAAAATAAAACTATTAGTAATAGAATATAATTTTCGAGGATAATGGAAGAAAATTTGGAAATTTGAAAACCTTTCTGGTTTTGGGAGGAGATGAGGGTAAATCTGGATCCATAAGTAGAATTTGAAGGATCTGAAGCTAAATTGTGAAAAATATGAATGAGAATTAAAGGATCTGAACCAGAATTGCAGAAGATTCTGCGAAAAAAGCTGCAATGAAGAAGAAGAAGGGAAAAAAATTGATTACGACGAGGTTCGAACCCTAGACGTTCCCCGAGAGAAAATAAATCTCCAACCAACTGACCTAACAACTTTTAATGTTAGGGTTTTGAAATAGATAATATTTAACTTCTAATTAGATAGTAGAAACAGCTAAATTACTTTCATTATTATGGGTTCAAGTGATAAACTAAGGTAAGAGTATATATTAATCTATATATATCTATACTATATTAAGAGCACGACGGCTCTTAGCAAAATGTCGTTCGCTTTTTTTTACCCTTAAAGATAGATTTCACATTAGACAATTTTGACATATCATTATATCTAATTTTTAGGACTTTTTAAATTAACTAAATCTTTTTTTATTAAATATTTTCTTATTTAAATTATGTAAGAACTCCTAATATTTAGGAATTTAAATTAGAGCTGTCAATATGGGCCGGACCGGGCCAGCCCAGCCCGGCCCACGTGGGCTTTAGTAATTGACGGGCTGGGCTGGGCTGGGCTAGCCCACAATTTTGATGGGCTTTATAATGATCAGCCCACCCCAACCCTATGTGGGCCGCGGGCCTCCACGGGCTGGCCTATCATTTTTAAAAATATAATTTTATATTTTTTCTTTAAGTTCTGACCTAAAAAAAGATAATTATTTAAAAGTTAAAAAAATATCTTATTGAAAAAAATACGCAAAACTTAATAACTTTTTATATTGTTCCAATATAT